>JABASI010000213.1:0-47910 GCA_019776505.1 Tomocerus nigrus
GAACTGAGTAAGAGAGAGAGAGAGAGAGAGAAGGAGGGGGACCCTTAACCCAGATATTTCTTTTAGATGCGTTATCGCATTGCTTGATATAGCGGATGAGGAGAAGTCGACTAAAATGGGATACACACAATAAAATTCGACTCGGCATTTTCAAGCAAGATATTCAAATGTTAAGTGAAAATTCGACGAATTTCTGTGTAGCATGCAAGCTTTTTGTGAGGAATGTTGTCCTTGTGATTTTCGGTGAGTGGAAGCGTAAAAATTGAAATATTTTCGATGGATATAGAGGAAATAAATTGCGTTTAAATTTCCAATGATATTCTTGAGACGGAGTCGGAGAAGCTATCCATATTAAGTGGATTCAAGTGAAACTCAAGCTGAAGCAATGTTCGAGAGTATGTAGTCAGTGTAAGACGATCGTAGATTTATGCCAGTTTTTTAGCCCTAAGCTGGTGAAATCAATAGAAAAAATGGCTTGGAGCACAAAGTTTCATTTGAGCTGACGTAGGATAACATAACATGAACATAAGGAAAGGATCTGGAGCGAATAAAGTAAAGTAAGCAAGTGAATCCATTTAAGTAAGAAGACACAGACACATATTTATGTATCTACGGAACTTACTACGTACATACGTTAGTGTCTCTCTCTCTCTCTTTACGTATAAAAGCAAATACATTTCCTCTGTACTCCTACACACACACACATACACATTATATGATATAATATATTCCTTGTCCTACTCATACCCAACTAAGTACTACATAAATATTATCCATACATACATGCATCTCGTAATTGTATACAATCTTGATGTGGATTTATCGATAAAGTGATTATAAAGTTGATAGCTCCTGCCGTTTTTCATTTGAATTGAATGAAAGCCAAAAAAGAGAAAGCTTTGCAAAAATTAGGCAAGAAAGTAGAGAGTGAAGCATTTCTTTACACATCTCCCCTTCCCATAAAATCTCTCTCTTGTGTATCATAATACAGCTGCATTATATTACACTACAACTTAGTCTACTAACATCTCAACTAAAAGAGTAATAAAGCGTCTATGTAATCCCATCTGCAAAGACTCAACTGTCTATTTCTATTTCAAAGCTACTTTTATTATAATAATATAGACGATATGAATTTGTTTGTATTGAACTAATGCATAATATGCTCATTACTTCCCTACTTAGCTACTAATAAGTAAATTGTGCAGAAGAAAGAGCACAGAGGGAGAGTGAGGATCCTGCCGAGGACTAAATAAATCATAGGCCATTACACGCCGTCAAATTACATTATAGTTAGGAACGTCAGGGCTGATAAGATTAAAATGATGTCGAAATAGCTTTTTCCAGCATTTTTTGCAGGTTTGTCGTTCTATTCATACTTTTATGCTATGTACTTATGTACAGTACATAAGTACATAGATATAGTGAAAAGCCTCTATCACTTATGCATGTACAAAGAAAATGAGAGAAAGTGGAGAAATTATAGAGCAAAGTAGTTTAAACAAGTAAATTGTGCAGAAGAAAGAGCACAGAGGGAGAGTGAGGATCCTGCCGAGGACTAAATAAATCATAGGCCATTACACGCCGTCAAATTACATTATAGTTAGGAACGTCAGGACTGATAAGATTAAAATGATGTCGAAATAGCTTTCTCCAGCATTTTTTGCAGGTTTGTCGTTCTATTCATACTTTTATGCCATGTACTTACGTACAGTACATAAGTACGAAGTAGCTACCTATAGATATAGTGAAAAGCCTCTATCACTTATGCATGTACAAAGAAAATGAGAGAAAGTGGAGAAATTATAGAGCAAAGTAGTTTAAACTGAATTCTCCAAGTAATAATAAATAAGTAGGGGGGCTAAGGGAACTTTTCTCAAGTATATAGGAAAATTATTTCACGTCGAAAGCTGCGTAGAGCTTTCTTGTCTTAGCTTCCCTGCTCCTTTTCCAGTAATGTATGTAATGCTATGTAAGTGTGTTCTCAAGCTGTGTGATTATAATGGGAAAAGGACTGCTACTAGCCGTAAAAAGATAGTAAAAGCCTTTTGCAATAAGTATCTATGCCATAGCCGCTACTATCTATACATTTAACTACATAGACAAGACACGGGTGTACTGTTTAGAATTTACACATACAGACTTTAAGTATTCCGGGCAGTGAAAGATGCAAGGCAGGAGATCTCTATAGTGCTCTGTTTGCACTACACCACATTAGACACAACTAGTTATGACTACTAACTCCTTTTTACGCTATAACTATACATACTAACGATAAGCATTATAAATTCGATGCTGGGAAGGATCTATTCTATCTCTCTTGCTGTTTTACTACTCTTTGTTGACTGGGAATGGAAACCTATAGGACACAATATGCACATTTTATAGATTTACTTTTACAACACTTAGATAGAGACTTTCTCGAATGCATTACAGAGCTAGTGGCAAGAGTAATAGACTTCTAAAACCAATTTTCGATTTGCATCGCAAGCTTTAGCCGACTTTACTTAGGTCGACTGCATATTCCTCTCTCTCTCTCTTGTTTGTAATGGTTGATATTAGCAGAGCGTTATGCTTAGGCTGTATGGAGTAATAATAATATCTAATGTTGTATCAACGCCAAGAAACGGAAGAGAAGCCAAGTAGATCCAAGGGAAAGGAGGAACTAGCTTTACAATGGGAGAAAGTATCCATGTATATGTAACAGTTTACTTTCTCTCTCTCTTTCTGTACTCTGTCTATGCATATTGAGAATTGTGTTCTTTTGGCAAAGGCAAAGCCACAATCAGTTAACTTGAGAAAGTGCACAGAGCTGCACACTGCTGCTCCTGTCTCTTTTCCGTTTCCCTGCCTTGTCTAGCCAGTCTTCAACCATTTCCTTTTATAATAATGCTGTGCCGTGGACTTTACCTAAATATCTGAACGTACATACCTAGCCCTTTTATATGTTTTTAGTTAGAAGAGAGTTAGACTGGAGTCCGTTTTGTCCGTGATATGTATATGTACTTAGATGCACAACAGAAAATGAGACAACATTGTAGTTTGTGTACCATTCCGTATTAGATTTTATCAGGGAAAGTAAACTTGAGTAAATAGATGGAGAAAGTGGAGGATCTATCTATGTAGGCAGCCGAGTAGAAATATATTTGCAGAATGTAGCAAGTGTAGAAATGCACTATTTACTCAGTACCTACACGTCCAATTGAAAATGTAGAGAGCCGCGGAGACGATCCTTTTTACTTCGAGCCCATTATGCTAGACAAGACTACAAATTCTCATAATGCGGTGAATTCCTACGCCTTCTTCTTGTTAGACTTCCACTTACTCCTTCCTTTCTGTGTGCATAGCAATTTACTTTACCTAATCGTATTCATTTCTCCAATGCCCACATTCACACCATCCACTCTTGCTCTCTCTCTCTCTATCTCTATCTCTCGTCCTCCTTCTCTGTTACGCTAGCTCCAAACTTCCAAACTATTTTATTGTCATTATTGAGGTAGGTAGTGATTGTGGTCTAGGGGAATCATCATTGCCCCAAATAGATTTACAGAGCAGTAATAAGCTAATCTCAAACGATTACATTACTACACTACTATTCCCATTCTTAGCTTAGTAGCTAATAAAATCAGCTGTCCGAATTGCAGTATTATTCTTTATCTAATTACCTATCTAAATCGTCAATGTTGAAACCAAAAAATTAATTAATCTACAGTGGCTATTAATAGTACCTACATGAAGAATAGGTTGTGAAAATTGACGACTCATTACAGGATAAACCAAAAAATCGATGAAGGTTCGCTTAATAAATTAAGACATGTGCTTGCAATAAAAAAGTATAAAAATAGGATACATTTGAAACGTAAGAAATATTCATGAATTTAAAATGTCGTAAGATATTAAGAGGAAAGGAGACTGGTATTTGTAGAAACGTGCATGAATATTGTGGGATGAGTTTTGTATAAGGATGTAAAATTTTATTGTTTGCAATTTCCGTTTCAATAACATTAAAATTGGATGCTAAGGAAAAATGTTTGGTTGTTAATGTTATTATCTGTGTTTAGTGGTTTTGTGCAATTTTTTAGAGGAGAAAACGAGGAAGTTAAATAGTGGGACATTTATTGAGAGTAGGTATGAACTAGAGATAGAAAGACATAACAATAAATAGTAAGTGTAGTCACGGAGCACAACAAGAAGGAAGGGCATGGGCTGCTGCTGGAATGGTGTAGGAAGCAGGAGCAAGTAGGAGAGGATTGCATTGATGTCGTGACACTGCATAAGGTTATGGTTAAACTGTAGCAACCTCCGAGGGAAAGAGAGGTCGAAAATGCTAGAAGCTATTGGTGAAGTAGTTTGGTAGGACGCGACGGGGCAAACTCCTATTCTATAATGAGAAGAAGGAGAGAGCGTAGAGCAACAATATAACATAACACAGTCACTCTGATCCCGGAAACATTCCGAATTTCAGTAGAGGCATGGCCAACTGAACTCTGACAACCGACCAACTCTGTCTATATCTTTTAGTCGCTACGGAGTGTTTAGTATTTGTAGCATGAACAGTGCCGGGGCAAGTGCCTATATAAAACCAACAGAACAGAACAGAGGAAAAGCTTAGTGGAAATGCCATTAAATTACATTCATTGAAGCGACGAGAACGTAGTCGACCACTGCTGTTGTACTTTTCTAATAAAATACTGCAACAATGCATACTTATAATAAGTGAATCTTTAGAATATAGAACACATTTGAGCAAGGTAGTTTATTTGAACAAAAACAATGCTGTCTCTGTTGTGTAGGAGGTGGAGGCGGAGAAAGTCAGATATAGAGGAAGATGCAAAATCCTAATTCACTTCTTGTATGCACTGTAATATTCATAGTTGGCTATTGTCGGCCTTTCGCGGGTGGATTTTGCTATGGCTCTCGCTTTATCTGACTATTGGAAGGAAATCTTTATGGCTCTTCAGCCATGCATTTTATTTTACGTCGTTTTAAACCGGATTATTGGCATTTTCAATCCACTCAGCAGTCACATTTGATGCAGTTTTCTCTCTGGCCATTCATGTGTGCGTAATGAAGGGGAGTGAAAGAGAGAAAGGCGCTAGTAGTTATCAGAGGAAAAGCGGGCGGGAGAAACGGGATTTCTCTCTGGCCATTCATGTGTGCGTAATGAAGGGGAGTGAAAGAGAGAAAGGCCCTAGTAGTTATCAGAGGAAAAGCGGGCGGGAGAAACGGGCTTTGTCGACTTCCGTCGTCCTTCCTGCTCCTCGTGCCAATTGCCAAGGAGCAACTAGAAATTCAAAGCGTTGCATCTAATTCCAACGTACTCATCGGGAGATTTCATTTGTTTTGTACGGGCGGGAGGGCGCGGCGGCTAGCTCCACTTATTATACAAGATATACGATATTATACTTGGAGCTAGTCGCCAATTCTTGACGGCCTGCCAACTCTTCCCTGCCTTTCTTTTAATTTTTATCACCATTCCCTCACAGAAACCTTGTACAGGGTGTAAACTAATTTTACACAGCCCCAACAGTGAAAGTCACGAGATTTGATTGTCGTCGTGAGACTACTAGAAGGTCACTCCCTGTGTGCATCTCTCTTTATATATATATGTAATGTATCCCTGTATGATATGTGTAATATTTTGCTTTCTACACTTTGTACAGCGTTGTGTCTGTGCTCAATTTTTTATTCTACAGTCTCATAAATCAGTTTTACAATGGCATTACAAGTTGTACTGCTACGTAACACTTATCATCACACACTATAGAAGAATACCTACCTAGGTGATATAAATATGTACATTAAAACATTCATGTTCATTTCTTATAGTTTATTCAAGTGCTAAGCACAATTTGACGATATATCTAAGGATATTTATCTATTGTTATGGGTGTGTTAAAGAATAAGTAGTACAAGATGTATGTAAAAACTCGGAGTTCGTCTCCGCGCTTTTTTTCTCGAGACTTAATTGCTCTGTCTAAGTTGTAGTTGGACAGAGAGGCGTTTAGAGGCGATGAGAAAGCAGAGCTCACTTGACACAAATAAAGTTAGCCGACAATTTCTGTGAAGAGTGTTTAATGAACTTGTACTACTCGGGTTGCCTTAACTAAGCTAAGCCGTCAGGGCAGCAAGCAAGCAAGAGAGAGAAAGTAAAGGAGGGCCATGGCATCAAGGCCAAAATAAATAAGTCTCGTCAAAAGAAGTAAAAAACATATCTGTGTCTGAGGGGGGAGAAGATTCCATTGTAGGATTGAGTTGGGTTGTTTGCGGGACTTTTAGGCTATAGAACTGTAGTGCAATAATTTGAGAGTTTAACTTTAACTTTGACTTCGTTTGCTTCCCTTCACCGTTCTTCGTTAGCATCTCTGTTCTCCTCTTTTCATTTGCTCTTGGAGAAACTAAACGAGGAGTTTTGGAGTTGAGCTCGACTTTCTTCTTTTCACTTACTTATCCTTTCTATTCATAGAGACAGATGTGTGTGTAGGGATCTTTCATGTAGTAGTAAGTAGTTTCCAGATGTATGTATGTGTATACATATAAGTGTGTGTATGTATGTAGTGTGTGGCCACAAGACCTTTGTGTTCTGATCTGAATGAAAGTTTCGGCTAGAAGTGCGAATTTCCGCAATTCATACAAAAATCTATTCTTCATGCAAATCCAACACTTAGGCTGTAGACAAGACAGAGAAAGTTAGGGAGCGCTTGCTAAACTTTCTCTCTTATTGTCAGATCAGAGGAACTGAAAGAAGGAAGCATGTCTTTCCACCAAACTGAACCAAACGAAACCTCAGATGTTTTCTCTGACTTTTTTCCATCCTTATCATCTACATATGTACATTTATATGTGAGCTATGTAGGCAGGCGCATTACTTAGTTATACTTACTGATTCAACTGAGCCATACTTACACACACCTCTCACACTTACACTAATACTCAAAAGATAAGGATAGAAAAATCTTTTTTAAATGCAAAAAAGGCATTAGCTCCCAAATATGCTGATCTATATTTTGGGAATGTCTCTAGCTCTGTTATTGTGTCAGATAAAGGGAAAGGGAAGTTCAAAAATTGCATTAGAAAGACCTAGGTATATATGTGTCCCATGCGTTTGACATTTGTCAATTTTTTAAGAGTTTCCCATTGTCGATGTCGCGGATTAGATAAAGGGAAAGGGAAGTTCAAAAATTGCATTAGAAAGACCTAGGTATATATGTGTCCCATGCGTTTGACATTTGTCAATTTTTTAAGAGTTTCCCATTGTCGACGTCGCGGATTCCTCTAGCTTTCCCTAAATCATACATACTATGTACTCACTTGCATTATATACACATTTCAAGAAAAATACTCCAACCAGACCAGCACAGAGCTACAAAGATGCCTATAGAAAACGACAGATGTGTTTGGGTTACTTTACGAACCTAAGCTAAGCTACGTATTGAAAGTAGAGTAGGTAGCAGACTGCGAAAAAGTTTCTCTACGACACCGAAGAAAAGCCGAGCCTCGTTCAACGAGCACTAGACTGACCCAAATTCTGATGGCTCTTTTCGTAGTCATATTTCAGGATCAGGCAACTCTTCCCTTATTCTCAATGCTCTTCCCAACAGCTCTCTCTCTCTCACACACATACACACATAACATAAGTACGTACTACTGCATACACACATTGCCATTACACCGCACAAGTCAACTTATCCCTAAACTTATTGGCAATGAGTGAAGGGAGTCAAGTGGGTGTGAAGAGCCGCAGCCACCCTAAGAATATACCCCATTTCTACACAAAACTCTGCTATTGTCATTTTTCCGACTTCATCCTCCCTCCCTGCCATTCCATACCAATGACCACTTTTGTCTTCTAAACTGCCGACACTTCCCCAGACTCCCTTTGTACACCTCTTAACAATGTAGGTAGGCACTTACCTTAATTTTCATTGCCACTCTTTTCCTAAGTGCCTACATTTGTTTTCCTGTTCTGGCATTACACACACAAACAAAATTCATTCAATTACCTTCGATGCCATTACACCGCACAAGTCAACTTATCCCTAAACTTATTGGCAATGAGTGAAGGGAGTCAAGTGGGTGTGAAGAGCCGCAGCCACCCTAAGAATATACTCCATTTCTACACAAAACTCTGCTATTGTCATTTTTCCGACTTTATCCTCTCTCCCTGCCATTCCATACCAATGACCACTTTTGTCTTCCAAACTGCCGACACTTCCCCAGACTCCCTTTGTACACCTCTTAACAATGTAGGTAGGCACTTATCTTAATTTTCATTGCCACTCTTTTCCTAAGTGCCTACATTTGTTTTCCTGTTCTGGCATTACACACACAAACAAAATTCATTCAATTACCTTCGCCACATACTTTTAAGCTAAATATATTTACCATCACACCTAGATAGTATCTAATTAATATTTGAGATTATTTTATCTCCATATTTGCATATTTTCTGTGGAACGTATACACTTAAAAATAGTAAAAGTATACATTCATCAAATAAATGATTGTAGGGCTGAAATGAAGTACTGAGTGACTGATTCGTGTTATTTATTATGTATGAGGATGTGGTGCAGGATCTATTTGTAGAAAGATAATGGTAATTGAAAATGAGCTATGAGTGTGTGCTGTATAAACAAAATGTGTAGGGACTGATTTAGGTATTCTTGTAAGATGCGTATTCATTTGGAAATGAAGTGTAGAAAATGAAAGATTGGGATTCATCGAGACTCTCACTCAGTTCAGTTTAGTTCAAGTAGTAGCAGTAGTAGCTGTAAGGAAGAAGAGGAGGAGGAGGAGGATTAAGTGATGAGCATCATTAATCTTGTTCTAAGATGTGTAAAGAGTGAGAACAATCATTCATTGTCTGTTTTGTGCGAACCCCTGTAGGATTGGACTTTGAAAATCAAATACGTCCAGCCGAGAGATGCCGGCGTCTACGAATGTCAAGTCTCCACTCATCCTCCCTCGAGTATTTTTGTCACTCTCAATGTCGTCGGTAAGTCTTCTCTCTTTACTCTCTCTCTCTCTCTCCACAAATTCCAACTCCTATCCCATTCATCATCCACATTCCTATTAAACATTTCACTGTAATATAAAAGATAACTATACCCTAAAGGATAAATAAATAGCAGCCCTCCAAATACGATACATCAGTCCACAAACAGCAGCCAGTCAGATCCATTCTATGAATTACAGCACAGCCATTGCCATTGAATAGCCATTCCACTTTGTTCCGCTATCTTAATTTCAATCTCTTTCACTTCCTCATTTATTCATTTCCGCCAGTCATGCTGATCTTTTTTATCAACTTTCTTTCATTAACTACAATGGACGTACTTATCCTTAGCTTTCTCAATTTAATTTTTAATTCCATTTGCTCACATTACAATTTACAATTGAACGCACAAATTAATTGCATCATAGAAACTGCACTGTATTTTTTTCCTCAAATCTCAATTTTCTTCATATTACTATTTTGTAGATCACCACTCCTACTAAAATGCCATCCTGATAACAATTACAGTACAGTACGGGCATACGAATGCATGTGCACTACTAATATGCTCAAGAGATAAAATATCTTTGCGAATTCTTCATTACCGTTGATTATTTTGATATTTTTAGACAACATATGAAAAAGGTCTAGCGGTGAATGTTGGTAGTTATCAGTGTAAAGTAGAAAAAAAGACCGAATATGTTTTTTAGCCTTTTCTTTCCTTATTGAGGTAGTTAAGCGATGTTGCGTTCTGGAGAAATTCCTTAGTTGTGTAGAAAGGAAAAAGAGTGATATGCTCCGTCCCCATCGTGTAAATAATGTAGAGTGTAGTTATTTCATCTTTCTTCCGGTTGATTGATCGATACTATTGTGTGTTGGGTTTGCTGTGTGAATTTGCAGAAGTGCAGGCGGAGATCGCAGGAGGCCCTGACAAATATATCAAAAGTGGGAGTACGCTCGAGCTCAAATGTGACCTCATTAATGGGACTGAGGAGCCAGAATATGTCTTCTGGTACCAGGCAAGTTCTTCCTCCTTCCTCTCTTTATCATTAGATAGAACTTTAGCCCGCTTAGCACGCAGCAATATTTACTCTAATGTGTAGATATACCATATAATTATGCCTAGGACCCATACTTAGTGTATATTTATATTCTTGACTTATTTCTAATGGTTAAGACTCTCAATGTGTGACATACCCATAGAATTACTATAAGTATGTGCTTACTAGTATTGTACTTTGCCGAAAAAATGAACCTAAGGATCTGATTTTATTAATATATGAAATGTATTTTATATTTACGTTTATTTTTTATAAGCGTTCGATTTAAACGAAGTATTTACCTTGGTGGATGTTCATTAAATCTTAAAAGTATGGAGAAAGTACATTTATTAGCAACGTATAATTAGTGTCTGCATATTACTACATTATTATAGTGCCATAGTGGCTTGTTGATTTTATTGCCCTAATACCCACCGATAAATACAGCAAAGACTGTGGAGATGTGTGTTGCATGGTTTTAAATAAATCCTATCTGACCATTAAGGAAAGGGCAATGGAGGTTTTGTGGTATTAATTTGAAGTATTTCCTTGTTTTTTGGTGTGTTGGTTGTTTCATGTTGTTATTGTGATATTATGCGATGTTGGGCAGTCAAGAAAGGTATTAGTGGACGATAGATGGAAAATCCGCCTTTGGGCGGACGCGAACAAACATTATTTTTCCTATAAATTAACTTAGACAATATGGTATTACTTGGTGTTTATCATTGTCTCGTGCTATTTGGAAATCTCTTTCTTTCGAAATTCTAAATCTTGTACATTTCCCTGTAGTCTATTGTGTTATTACTTTGATTATGTTTTATATCAAGTATATCCTAAAGTATAAATAATTCCCCGAAATGTATTCGCATAATAGTATAATGGAAATATGCAATAATATTTTAGTATTATATATGTAAAAGGAGATTCTTTGTTAGGGCAATTTATTGTTAAGTTATTTTCTATTGAAAATGGAATTTGACATAGAGAAATGAAAGTGGCTAAGCAAACATATTAATTAATTTGAAGTGGAGGAGCTATTTAAGCTTTTAATGACTCTTATATTGAGTCTATTAGGAGGAATAGAGTATTTAGCATTCCTGCACTATGAATGCATAGTATTTAGTAGTAGGTATATAATATATGGATGTGTAATTATTAATGTAGGAAATTAATTGTTTGTGCCAAAAAGTTAAAATAATTAATAGGGCAGTTATATAGAGTAGTATAGTAGCTTTGCTTGCATCTCTGTTTTAGAGTATTGACAAAAAGAAAAATGTTTAGGTACATAGCAGAGGACATCTCTGTTGTTTGGATTTATAATGAATAATGGAATTTTATATACCAGGGCCTGAAAATGATAAACTACGACCCGAGCCGCAATATAAATGTAACCCATTATAAATCTTCGAGTATTCTGGTGCTGCACAACGTTCAAAAGAGTGATTCGGGCAACTACAGCTGTGTCCCTTCCAATGCTCATCCGGCCAGCATTTTCGTCCATATTCTCAACGGTAAGCCCTCCAGTTGTTTACACTATCACTCCAGCCGGCTTTAAACTAGCAAAACATAATGCAATATCACGTAGAAATATAAATGCACTCTCTCACACACACACACGCGTCCTTATATTCTTAAATGTCTCTATTTACAAAGTGAATGAGGTTTAAGGATGGGAGCAGGGACACAATAAAGTTATAGGCTATAGTGTAACATTCAAGATTCCATCAGACATAATAAATGCGCTACACATAAGGACTTTAAAAGAAGTCTTGGCAATAGATAAGTCTAATTATAGCCTAAAGCCCAGAATCAACAGACAAGGGAAAGTAAGTGAATTGTGTTGCGTGCTAGAGACATGTGTAGTTAAACATGTAGCTAGCGTTAGTGCTACTCACTCAGTCATTGTTAATAGTTAATAGAATCCACCTCTGTAGCACAGAGCCCTGTTGATAAAGTTAAAAGAGAGCTAAAAGAGAAAATGCAATGTCTTTGGCGAATAAATTGCTCATAAATAGCTAAGTATGTGAAACATGGGGGAGGAAGTTCCTGTCTCCGTGTGATGTGAATGTGATGTAACTGAGCCTTTCTCTCCTACTCCCGAAAAACCAACTACAATAGCCCTATATGGTTCATTCTGAAGATATTTCATATAAAATATATATACAGTCTGATATGTACTATCATGCATCTATGTATGTAGCTCGATGGCGCACTGATATCCCACAATGACTTTTGGGATTTTTCTTTCCCTTGTGATATGATGTGAAAGAAAGAGAAAGCTAACAATGAAAGAAGGGAAAGAATGCGGCTTTCTAATGGGATCCACTCAAAGGGGTTTTAAATGGAGTGGGGGAGAAGAAAAAAGTTGGTGAGACGCAGCAGAAGTGTGAGCGTCTGACTTGTTCGCATTCTAGACGCACATCTTCACTCACTTCGCACTAATGGAATTCCCTCAGTTTCAACGAACTATTTACTCCGGCAAATTGAATTAGCACTAACACATTGCAATTCATTTTCATCGCTTATTCCCCTCGCAAATGATTTTAATGCACAGAATTATAGCCATTTTTTCAAAACTATCTCTATCAGTATACAATAGTAATGCAATCTTTCCCTATTCTTCCATTACAACATCCAGATAACTTCATATACTTGGCGGATATTGGTAGTAAAAATGAAAGACGACCGGAAAATTTTGCCTAACTACTTCGTTTGTGTATTACTTACTATTCACTTTTTAAAAAATGCCACTTTCTTACAAAATTATCATATTTTTAGAACACAATTTGCCTAATGTCATTCATAAAAGCGTCATTATGCGTAACTTTAGTGTAAAGTAGGAATTCGACTTATACTTATTTTCGTTTCATAGTTCGAAACATTCCGCAGAATGGTAACTTAAAGTTCGTTTACGACGCTGAAGATATATTTCATGAAATTTCAAGAGTACATACACGCATGTGCAGAAAATCAACTTTAAACTCCGCAAAGGAAAATAAAATTGTATTTAGCAGGAAATGTCAAAGATTTTAGAAGAAACAAACTAGTTGGCTATTGCAGGAATAGTTTTGGATGAGTTTAAGAAAAACTGGAACTGAAGCAATCAATTTTGGGAGGGAAATTTTCAGGGGCATTATTTTTAAGAGATTCTGTCAGAAGAGATATCGATCGTGTGACAAGAGATTCTTACACATAGACCGGGGATTGAATCTCCAGTGTTAAGTTTGGTAGTATCAGTATATTTAGAAGTCTGTTGAGTTATGTGATGGTATTTTATGGTATGTAGGCGGGAGAATCATTGAATGAGTTGCCGAGACTCAACTTCCATGCCATCACATCAGCTCAGTCAGGATTTTCAATTCAGTCGACTTGAGTTCAACTCCATCTCAGACTCTCAATCAGCTCCGTTGTCTTCCTCCAGTTAAAGTCGGAAACGAAAGACCCAACGGAGTTTCTGTCTCTCTCTCTCTGTGTGTAGTTTTAGCATGTGGAGAAATGACAGGCTGACTGAGAGTTGACTTACACTGTGCAGGTTTGGATTGGAGTCTCGTAGGAGAGGGAAAGAGAATGTAGAAAACGCGTGAGTACTATCCACACTTTCTCCGCTCTATTATTCTAGTGGAGTGAAAAGTGTGTATGAATGTGACTATGTGACTGTGAGTGCGTTAAGTAAGATGTTGCTTCACATCAGAGCCACACCATTCAACTCTCTCCTTATTATATCTGTACGGACAGGAAGAATATACTTATGCGAGCAGACACTATCTTCTAATATTTTATTCATAAATTGAGGCTTATAGAATTTCCCCCCTTTGTGTTTTTCTTTTTTTATGAGTCTGTCGTTCTTTTCCCTTTTATCAATGCCATTTCTGAAGGGACATCAAATATATAGGAGAAAGCCTTCTTTTTGTTATTATTGTTATTGTGTAGAGTCTTCTTTGCCTAAGCCCTTATAAATTATAAGCAGAGCATTGTTCACTGCTAAAGACGCTCAGAAACTTCCTTCTTTCCCTTCCCAATTTCACTTTAACCCGGCTTGATTACTCTTTTCCGTATGTTCCCCATGTTATTGCCTACAATTCAAAAAATATTCTCTCAGAATTTTCAATTTCAGAGATTTATTAATCCTACCCAATTTAGCCTTTATAAACCCACGTTTTAACTGATCTCCCACCAAGGTCAGTCAGCGGTATCTTAAAAGTGCTGGAAGTAGGTATATCTAGTCCACTTATAGTTAAACATAACTTCACCAAATGTATTGGCAATCGAAGTTATAGTTATTTTATGTAATGCGTTTTACGTAGATTATTAAATTCTGGTAAAAATAATTTGGTAATAATTTAAATTCCAATTACAGAAGTAGTAAGTAAAGGAACAAATTGCGTATCTACAATTGTTTCATTAGATATCGGAACGTCGTATGTGTGAAGTAGTTTATTGCAATAAAAAATAGCGAAATGGAAGGAGACCAAAGATAATTTTTGCATTTAAAAGTTCAGAAGTGAGTTTGTTGATGGACGTAAGGACAAATGGCAGTGTGTGTAGTCTCCGAAAATAGAAGTACAGTTGGTTTTTACAAGGAAAATTAAAGGCTGGCGGCTGTTTGCTCTTTAGTTCTTATTTCTAGTCTTTTGTGAAGGGAAGTAAGGGGGAAAATGTAGGAAAGAGATGCCAAGTTTGAGTTAAAGGGAGAGAGCCAAGTGATCATTTATTCCCAGCAGATGATCCCAATTTTATTCTTTGGTACATCTTTTCTCTTTGCTCATCCAACTGCTCATTCCAGATTCCACTCTTTGTCTTCCTTTAGTTTTTGTCGAATTTTGTGTTTGTAGGCTTCGGCTAGAGAATCCTAATCTTATGTATAGTCAATAGTTTTATAAAATTGTGAATGATGTAATTTGTGAAGTGTGAATTTAGCCTTTGTCTACGGAGATCCAATAGTAGTAGTAAGTAGTAGTAAAGGAGGAAGTGGGATTCTGTACGGTGTATCTGAAGTAGTGGATGAAAAATAGGGCTCGGAGGCAGGGTAATTGGGAAAAGAAAAGGAGAGGAAAAAAAGAAAAATTCCCTTTGCCAAGCTACGGAAGTGTTTCATAACTTTAGAAAGGAGTAAATGAAATGAAGATTAATCGAATGAGCACAGTTACATATCTGAACACGGAAAATTAGATAGTTAGCCAAGGTAAGTTAAGGTAAAGCTACATCAAACTAATAAAACGTTCCAAGTTTCAATGAAAGTGAGTGAAGAGGGAAGTAAGTTGTTCTGCCTCAGAGTATTAATAATAAGCGTAGTGGCGGTTATTACATTTATAGAAGAGAGAGAAGAGGTAGTAGTAGCTACTAATAACTTAGGCCTGCTAGTTAACAACTTACGTAGTTCTTCGCTACCTATGCAGATAATATCAAAAGTTAAGAGAGAGAGAGTAAGTGGAGTGGAGTGGAGCGGAGCGGTAGCCAAAGGAAAGTTTCAGCTCAGGCGTGGCCTAACTCAAGTGAAAACAAGCCGGGCAGCTCTTTTCTACCTCCAACAACCTCATCCTCCGCTCACTAATGAGAAACTCTCAACTTATATTTTTCATATGATCATCAGCATCGCCTAGATAACTCATCATCATCAAGATGATGATCTTGAAAGGAGGAAAGCTAACTCTCTTTCCCCGTCTCTCTTCATAACCCGAATAAAAGGAAAATCTAGACTAAGTAGCTATGAACTTCACAACTGCCTGCCTGCATGGCTACCCTTACCCTGCCGTAGTCTAGTAAAACGTCAGCCGCCATCCACCTATACGCCCGATGTTGCATTTCCAAAGAGCCAACTAGCCGAGTGTTAAAGTTCAGCTCAGTTGAGCCTCCGTTCAGTCAGAAGGTTTGATTTTAGCTCTTTCGCTATTTTCAATCCACCTTTGTCAGAGATCTCCTTTCAAAGTCTACCTTTGCCCTATCTATGCCTCACCATCATCTCTTCCCCATCACTTCAACTCAACTCAAGACTCACAAAATCAGCCCTTCGAATTAATTTTCATCATTAATTAGTCATAAGCGTTAAAAGAGCCAGACTCATTTTCATTCAACTCCTCTCCACATACAAAACAGTCAATCCGCAAACCCAAAACGCACTCTACCTAATTTCTTCGTAGGCCAAACCTAGAATTTTACCTCCTTCAACCTCTCAACCATGTCAAAGTAATTAACCTAGATAGCTGTATGGTATACATAGGTAGCTACTTACGTTTACACGTAGAATCTATGAATTTATTGTAAATGAAGCAGTTGGAGTAGGTTGGGAATATTATTTTATAAATGATTTAAATGCAGTTGTCAAAATACAAATGACCACAAGCAATGCTGTCACCACTTTGGAATTTTGGTCAATGGAATCTATCCTTGGTAAATGCTTTTCATACTAACCGTCAAAAACAGACATTCAACTGACTGAAGTGTAAAACGTGTAGTGACCATAGTGGCTGATCACTGAAAGAGTGAAACTAGAGAAAGACGAATTTGCTTTGAAAGGCTCGGAAAGAATTTGATGGGCTCGTAAGATATGAAATGAAATTTACATGGAGAAAGATGTACTGCAAGTTATTTACTTTTTATGCATACTGGATATCCAGACGATTTGTTTTTTTGTAAGTTTATTTTCTCAATAATACGACCGTGAGTTAATGAATTTACTACGGATATACATATATCTATACCAAAGGACCTGTTTCACCAATTTAATCCAATTACTTTTGCAACACTCAAAACTTGGCAATAACTATGGTTTATTGTTTGAATTTCCACGAATATCAAGTGTAATGTATCTGTATTAGCATGACATAAGCTATACGTCTTCCTTGGTTAGGTTTCATTCAATTAAAACTTTTAAAATTGCCAGTCCTCCTCCTTTGCTAATGCAACAACATAATTTGGAATATATTATTTGGGTTAAGGGTATAGTCTATTTTCTCTAATGAGACGTTTTTTTCAAAACGCGACTGAAATGGGGGAAAAATCTTCCTCGCGTGAGCTGGAAAGATAGTTTAAATAATTCTCGCTGCCATATTAAGCAAATAACCCTACATCTTTGGATTCATTGTGACTTTGACAGGTTCAAATTGATCTAATCAAAATTTTGATAAGCACATTCACATGGAAAATTTATAATTTGCTATTTTGGCGCATTTATGGAGGAATATTATAGCCTTTTAACCATTTTTGGTTCTGCCGAATATTTGCATGACGTGCTAAAAATAATGTTGCAACTCCTCCACATCCTCTATACAGCGAGTCTGTGCGTATAAAAATGACCGTAATCTACAAGTAAATATTAATAAGTCAAACTCGTCACGTCAGTCACCCTCGAGTATGTTACTTTCAGTTTTGGCTAACTTGTCAAGTCTTGCAGGTCAATCGCTTCATAGTTCCTTTGTCGACTAACGGAAAGTCATAAATAATGATGTGACATTTGAAAGAGCTGCTATTATTTATATGCTACGTAGGGACGTAGGCGTACATAGGAGTTGATAAGTAATATTTTGACAAGAGCGCTGCTCTCCTCCAGGGATTCCCTGACATAATAAAATATTTTATAATAACGAAAGTATAAAAACTAGGCCTTTTTGATGTTATGATGTTTATACTGGCGCTTACATATATTGGTAGTAGGTAGGTAGGAAAATACCTCGACTCTCTGGAGGTCTGCACAGAGGAATGAGATATTCGTATGAACAGCTTTTGTTTTATCTTCCCGCACAAGCTCCTTCTTTTGCCATGTTATATAACAACTGGAATATAAAAAATTGCTTAAGTACTGAGAAGTTTTGTATACTTTTACATACACATAACATGAATGTATCTATGAAGAAAGCTCTTCCTTGGAAGAAGCGTCCAAGAGTGTAATTTATCTAATGGTTTCTATATGATGTCTGCGTTTACATTTGGTCATTGCCCTCGATATTCTTCGACGGATAAAGATTGACTTGGACTTTGCCTGGTCAGTCAAAAAGCTCAAATAAGATATTCCTTTGTAGTTAAACAAACATTTGTGGTTATGTGAGAGCATAAAACATCTCTCTATTCATCTTACGTCAGCATCTATACTTTTTATACCTACTTAAATATATCTATCATACATAGAACTCAATGACCAAGTTATTGAATGATGTCAGTGTTGACAGAGCGGTAAAACTTCCTCACAATAAACTTAAACCAAGAAACCTGAGTACATTTTTCTTGTATAAGATTTCTATAACTTTTTAGAAATAATGATAGAAGGAAAATAAGTAAATAAATAAAACCAAAATAGAAAACATTATTTTTTGAAAATTCATATTATTTTGGAAAAATCTGAAATTATTTGCAGTAAGGTTCTATTCCCACATCTTTGTTCTATTGGTGGAGGATAGATTTTCAGGAATATAAAGTTGATATGCATATAGCACCTATATATCTCAAAATTCCATGTAAGCGTACACACTGTATACCGAAAAGTTTACCAAGTGATTCTAAGAAAGATGTCCGACTGCGGTGTCGTTTATGTTTGCGCTTACACTGGCCATCATTGGAAATGAAAGCATTTTATTTTTATACGAAGACCTCTTTGGGAGTCTTATTGTTATCTTGTTCTAGTATATATCAGTATTATTATAGCTTTCGGTCTGTGTACAAACAAGCGATATGGATGATTATCCATATCTACTCTTTTATTTTCTGTTTAAACATATATTGTTGGTTGGGAATGCTACCTGTGTCGAAAGTAGACAGCCCACGCACATTCACATTTACGCCAAAGGTTTGTTGAGGTTGTGAAACGTCAAGTTCCTGACGAGATGAAGAGAGGAGGAGAGGAGACTAGTAATAATAAACGGTAGCAGGGAAGGAGTTAACCTCAGGACCACAACATATGCACATTTTCATTTTATTTTCCAAGGGAGCATCCCCGTCTAAACAAATCGATCCCTGGTGAATGATGAAATTTCCGAAATGCTCTCCACAGACACAGAATTCCAATTCCTCACGTTTGTCTCGTAATGGTGTAAAGGAGGGAAGTAGTCACGGCCTATCCCTTCCACTCCTCAGAGGCTACGCACATATTAAAGCATTAGCTACCCTACCTATTCGTATTCACCACCTTGCTTTGCGTAAAGTAAAGATCCCTTCGCATTTCTGCTCCATTCCTAGGAAATCTTCCTGCATCTTAGATAAAGCGTCTTTGGCAGAGCACTTACGATGGCAATAAAGCGAAAATCAAAGCTAAACGCACTTCTATTACCCGGGATCCTTTTCCTAAGGTCTAGGTTAGCCAATACCCTGGCCATTACAGTCTCTCTCTCTGCATCCCGTGACCCGTCTGCATAACTCTTGGATAATAAAATGTGTGTCTACTCCTCTTAGTCGTTGAGTATGATTTTTTAACCTCTGCCTCTTTTTTCTCCACGAAAACTCTCATCCTAGAATAAACAAATGTGTTATACATTCGTGAATGAATCTATCTATCGTTTCTCCTCCATTTTTCTATGTAGGGAAAATGTCAGTGTTTTGAGGAAGGAATCTGCAATCCTCTCATGTTTGCACACCCAACTAAGAGTGGAAAAATGAGTGATGAGGTAAAAAGTGTATAGAAAGGTCAATTTGGACTCCTTTTTCATCTGAGGACATAAATAGGGAATGTCAGTGTCTACTCCTCTTAGTCGTTGAGTATGATTTTTTAACTTCTGCCTCTTTTTTCTCCACGAAAACTCTCATCCTAGAATAAACAAATGTGTTATACATTCGTGGATGAATCTATCTATAGTTTCTCCTCCATTTTTCTACTGTAGGGAAAATGTCAGTGTTTTGAGGAAGAGATAAAATTTGCAAGAATCTGCAATCCTCTCATGTTTGCACATCCAACTAAGAGTGGAAAAATGAGTGATGAGGTAGAAAGTGTATAGAAAGGTCAATTTGGACTCCTTTTTCATCTGAGGACATAAATAGGGAATGTCCGTGCACTTGAATAATATTCCTATACGTGTCTGTCTGTATTTGTTTATATTGAAGAAGACGTATCGAGGATGATGTAATAGTAGTTGAAGGAGTGTAGTTGTTTAGGCGGTGTAAGGATGACGAGGCGGAAGGGCGTATTAGGCGGCTATGGTGTTGAGGAGAAGAGGAGTATTGGAGGCGATGTCTGAGAGGAAGAGGATTGAAGATGGAGCGGCGAGTGGAGATCCCAGACGTATTGAAGGTCTTATCGTCAATGAACATGCTAGCCGGAGGCCTCGCAATTTACTTTGACTCCCGCTCTGTGTGATGCGATGTGGAAACTTGTGCTCTTTTATTATTACACCAGCCAGAGAGAGAGAGAGAGAGGATGGAATAGATGCAGTCAAGTCAGTCGAGTTGATGCCCTCTTAGCCTCCCTTTCGGCTATTCTTCCAGCTCTCTCTCTCTTCTTTCTCTCTTTTGAACTGGCGACTTTCCTTCACTTTCCCTTTATTCTCCACTATCTACACAAATACGCTCTCTGCATATTCCACAGACATATCTCCTTATTTTATAGTGAATGGCGTAAAGAGAAATTCTGAGAAGTTGAGCTATAAATAAATGTAGTACATACATAACAGATAGTACGTGCTAAGTATCATTGGCATTAGACAATGGGGCAAAAAATGGCTCTATCCCTACGCAAACATGTTCATACATGTATATTTAGTATAAGTTTATATCTAAGAATGTAATTTAAGTGTTTATGTTTACATATGCAGGAATATAGTATGATTAGAGTACAGGAGTAGTTTATATATAAGGGAAGGGATGAAGAATGACTGAATTTATAGGAAGAAAGAAAAAGTGAGAGAAAGGTTCACATGTTCACTGGCGATAGAGAAGAGATGATGTTCGGCTCTCCTCAATCTACCTCTAGCATTTACTTACTTATGTATATTTTAGTAGGAGGTAGACTGGCTATGACTATTTTATGTCAGAATTGAAGGAAACTCGTAATATGAGGATATTGGGTGAAAGGAAGAGAAAGCTGAGAAACGTTCTCGACGCCTATGCATATATAAGTTTGGATGTGTATGATAGTTATGAGATCGTAAGGCTAGGAATTGCAAAGTTACCTTTCAAATTGAATATGCGGAGTGGTGTATGCCTATAATGGGCTTGTCTCTCCACTTTGTGGCTGGATTTCCTTTGAGAAACTTCCTTGGTCATATATCAGGAACAGAGAAGGCTTTCTCCCTCTGTCCCTAATGTAAGTGCCTTCATCATACACACTTTATTTTTGCTGTTGTGTGTGCATACACACGGAAAAGTGTCTAGCTGGATATATAGAGCATGTTTTCATAGATGAGTATCTGTGTGAGGACAGGGAGTAGAGGACATTGGTGAATAATAAAAGTATATGCGAGAAATAGTACATATAGGATTAAGGCATGCAACTTTCCTTGATAGCATGCATACGCGTAGTAAAATGGATGTTTGATGGTTTGTCATCAGCTCGGCTGCATTTTCACCGGTGAAAAATTTACTCCTGTCTTGCTTCACTTCCGCTCTTTCGTTCTGCTTCATTTCAGTTCCTACTCGCGTAGGCATTCAAATTTGTACAGCGAAAACCCAACACTCCTCTTAGGATCTTCCCCCTTTCAGAAATGGCTTCATATCCTCGGGAATAGTAAATGCTAGGCTTTTCTGTTTTAGTAGAACAGGACAAGGCATAATACAAAGTCGAGGAACGTGATATGTATACTGGATTATGCTAAGTCATGTACATGTAGGTGTATATATCATCAATTTATTATTGATAGGGTGTTATAGGAGATGCCGTGTGTCATTTCATTCCTATAAAGTGGAATTTTATGACTCTCAATTACTCTTTAATCATTGCAAAGCCCCCAATGATGGTTTCACAGAAAATAATTAAATATTTTAATATGTTTTGTCCTGTCTGAGAACACTTTATATCAACAACGAGTAGGTGTAATTTCCTTTTGATGAAGGAAATTTTCTACCCGCGAGGCTACTGGGCTTCTTTGATGTTGTGTGTGGGCTCTTACTATGATGATGTCTTGTATATTTACTCTGCCACTGCTGCCGTTAGTAAAACGTATAGTTTTGGTGTGTTCAGGATTAACGCAGTTTGTTTTACTTGGCCTACTATGTATGTATGTCCTTTACTAAGCACTAATGTTCAAGGGTATCTTTTCGTAGAACGTCGTTTGACTTTTTATTTTATATTTCATGTAAAAGGCTTGCGTGAACGTTGCCATCTTCAAAGTTAAACTGAGATTATCTCTTTTTTGTCAAATTTCAGGTCGGAAATTGTTTTTTCTATGCTTTCTCTCTGTGTGAGTATTGCAAAATAGAATGAACGCTGCCATCTTCAAAGTTAAACTGAGATTATCTCTTTTTTGTCAAATTTCAGGTCGGAAATTGTTTTTTCTATGCTTTCTCTCTGTGTGAGTATTGCAAAATAGAAGTCTGTAGACTCAACATCAAATCCAATTGCATAACATTTACTTTGAAAAAGAGCCAGAAACAATTTCATGCTAGAAAGCTTTGCTTTTCATCCATTTTCAACTTCTTGTTACTTACATCTATTTATTTTCAGCTGGAATTGAAGGAGAGAAACTTGGAGTTCGTAAAACTGTTTAGGAAGTACGAGCAAACATAAAAGCCTTTTCAACATGACAAAATTCAAACGCTTACCTTATTTTTAGAGTTTTTAGGCCAGGCGTTTTGTGGCTAAGTATTCATTAATGAAAACTGATATACTTAGCAAAAGCTTTGCATGTTAACGTCTGCGTTTGAGTTTTCTGTCTTCAAGGCTGAACTTCTATAAGAAAAGAAAATGGTTATACTATAGAAGGACCATACATACGCTCTGTACTAACTTTCCCAGCTGAAACCCAAGTGCATCCTCAAGTATTTTTGGATCAGCCCACTATTTTAACTCGCAGCATAATAATTCAGTTCAACATGCTACTTAAATGCCAAGGCAGAAAAACAAGAGCACTATTCTGTACATACCGTTGCTCTTTTAATAAATGCTGCTCTTTAATTAATTTGCTTTCCTCTGTGTCTGCCTCCTCATAATGCTCCGTGTATGTCCTCCCCTCTATTAAATATACCTACGGATGTTTATTAATGCATTTACGGTATATTGAATGCCAGTTGGAGAAAGCACAAGTTTGCTTGTGTACTTATCGTTAGTTCGGTCAGAGTATGTAAATGATTGTAAGCCGTTGTTTATAAGCTCCACTGCATTAACATAATTCTCAGCTCACCCAATTTCGGCTAAATAATGTGAAAGTAATGGGGAAAGTTGAGCTCTAAATTTTTCAACTGCTACAAACTTGTCTCCGTTGTGGTTTTAACATTATTTAATAAAGTTCTTATGTTGCACACACTACCTACCTATTCACATAACATAACTTCTCTATTACCTACCTACCTAATTTACTACGCCTACATTAACATAGTAGAAAGAACTTGACATTAACACTCCACTATCTCACTATAAACTTCTCCCATATGTAAAATATCTCCTGAAGCCTTTCTACTATGTCGATATTAATATTTTACAGCAAATTTTATAACATCACCCTATAGCATATATACCTATGTACATATTTCTACAATCCACTTTGATTTTCCATTGACAAAAGTCATTTAGTAACTTAAAACGTCTGTAGATAAAACCCAACTTTCACCACAATGAAATATTAGCATGTGTTTACGATAGATGTAACAGCTTTAATGATATTTATACATATACAAGATATAGAGCCCGGTTTTAATATGTAAATATACTCTTTGTATTTACCCAAGTGATTACCTTCAATAAATCTAACGCTCATACTACTTAAATTATCAACAAACAAAATCACCACATCCGCTTTGAAATATTTAGTGCTTCTGCCTGCCATCACTTTGTAACTGCATATGTTTATATAACTTTAGACTTATTAGTTCTAACTAACTATGCCGGTTTTGTAAGCAGGAGCGGAAGAGATTGCACAGGAAAATGCAACACAAATGTAAGAAGATACAGAGTAGGGTTTCATCGGTTTACCTGCCTCTCGCCGCACAAATCATTATCTAGACAATTGAAATTATTTTATACAGAAACCAACGAAATGCAACTTAGCGTAATTAATAATCTAGAAAGTTAGCCTCAATGACAATGAACACTATATTGCTAGACTAACAATAAAACAGCTCATAACATTCGTATACACGCTTCATATTCTACGGATACTAAATGGAGACAAAAGTAGAGAATTACTCTATAGGCATATAAAACGATTTGGATGTAACAAGAGATGTGGTTTCCATAATGTGACTACGAGGTGACTGACAGATTTGGCACTATGCTTCAATCTGTAGCTACATATCGTAGAGATAGAGATGTCTGACTATTGTGTGCAGTCGTCTCGTGTGATTCTACGTGTATAGAGTCGCTATCGCTAGTAGTGGGGAAGAGAGTGTGACGCTTTGTCAAATGAGTAATTTGGTTAGCCGACAACGCTAACGAGACCACAAAGTCAAAGCAAGACACATTGAATTACGGTTACCTTGCTCTTCCCGGCGTCTAATGTGACGTAATCGGAATTAATGAAGTACTTATTAGCTTCCCTTATATAATCACTCCCCTTTATCCCTCACTCACAAATATTATATCTATCTACTTAGAAAACCAATGGAAGCCACCAACAAAGGAGCCAGTAATTTCTATGAGTGTCAAGAACTTAACGCTATCCGTTTTTGCATTTCAAAGCTAAGTGCGCACTAATTAATATGTCGGAACCACGAAGGTGTGAATAACAATTCCATTCATATGAACATTTTCTGTAATTGGGTAGCCATAATATGTTTCAAGGTTTAATACCCGGTTTCCTTAACCCATAAATCTGTCTTTGTCACATTGTGGTGACTTCAATACATTCTCTATATTTTCGATATGTGGTTAATATTTTATAGTAACAAAACATTTCGACATGACTTTTTATAATTCAGTACATGTGACGGAAATGTATGTAGAAGTTTTGTGTAAATACCTATACGCATTTATGTAATGTATCAGGAATATTTTCTATTGTGTGTCTATGGATTATTGTATATGAGTTTTTTGGAAGAAATGATAATGTGAGATTTATTGTGATTTTATTTGTGTAGGAGAAAATCCGGCGGCAATGCAACACGGAAGTCATTCAACATCGTGCGTCCCCTGCCCACCGCTCTGGTTCCTGTCATTTCTACTTTCTCTCACCCTACAAACAATCTACTTCCAGTTTTTGTCCAGTAATGTGGGTCACTATCATTATCATGTCCAAATGTCAGAGAAAGGGGACGCAGCTGTCGACGAGATTGAAAAGCATCATCATCCAGCTGTGCGAGAATCATTGACACGGAGACAAGGCAATGTCACTCGTTCCAGTTCTCTTTTCTCCAGCAGAATCATCTGTAAACTGAATCCTTTGCCGTCAAGGTGACTCTCTTCTATTTATAAGTGTACTTTTCTGTGAAAGTAAAGTACATTATGAAGTATACCTATCTATGTTCGCAAAATATACAAGAAAACGTTAAATTACAAACATACACACTTTAAAAAGCACGTCAAACTTGAACCAAGATTACCATATGGATAGCTAAATCTCTACTCTACGGTTATGATAAATGATGACACCTATAGTACATACATAACGTGTCTGTTTTACACTATGAATATAAAAATCGCCACTATATATATGCAGTATATATCTGTGCTCTTACACATATTGACTCTTCTGAAATTTTACTATTTACATCCCATCTATAGAGATACAAAGGAAATTGTTGATCAGACAAGAGACAAGATATTGGAAAATCATATTCTAAATATTTAAAGTGCGTGCAATCTATTTCATCCTATTATACATACAATGAGAAAAGGGGAAAATATAGAGCCAAGTTTATAAAACTACCTGTTCATATTTCTATATATCAGTGTACGTACGCGCGTGTAGTTGGGAAAAGAAATTGAATTTTCTGTTTTTCTATCTACTGCCACGGGAAGATTCTATCATCGCTCTCAGAAAATCAAATCAGTCTTCAACTATTGAATTTGTTTAGTCTCTTATTGCATCTAGTGTATCTGGTGTGATAGCAATGCTTTAACAATTTACGGCTTATAAATAAAAATTGACATTTATGGGACAAGAAGTGATGTGTTTCAAAAAGTAGGGAATTTTACCTACTTTACGTAAGTTAATTGTAATTTAATGATAACACAGTAGGTTTAATAAGACATTGGTGAATAAAAATTCAAATCGTCGATATTTTTCCTTCTTACTGTCACTTCGCTATAATCCAAAGTCAGAAATATAACTCGTATTACTTTATCGTTGCTTAATAGTCATCGTTAACAAAAATCCTAGTTAATAAATAAATGACGGAAATCATGATTCTTGCTAAGAATAAACATAATGTGGTGTTAGCGGGAGTTGAATCTAAAAAGGATTTCCTTTTGCCAATCTATATGTACATGTAGGAAATAGACAATACCGTTACATTTACATAGTAAGAAAGGGAAAGATTAGGAAAGTTGTAAGTAGCTATATTTATATTTACATAAAATACATAAAATGTAATATTTTCTCAAGATTTAGTGTTTGAACTGTGACTATGATCCGCAGTAGTTGTATGTTAAGTCAAAGAAAGAGATAAAACTCTGTTGTGCAGAAGAAGAAACTTGTTGAAAAGTGGTTTGGTTGACTTAGACTACACAATTGGATTGGTATGGCTTGAAAAAAGGCTTGGCATGATGCAAATAGTAAGAAAAAGTCTGTCAGAATGTCTTAAAAGTGTGTGAAAAAGAAGGAGATGGATACGTATTCACGTCACGTCACGTCATGTCTTGTCAGTTGTTGAGTTGAGTCTAAGTGGAAGAAAAAATAAAAGTAGGCACGAGTTGACGAGACAAGCTATTACAAGACAAGACACTTTCTCGAGGTAAACAATGAGTGACTCACTCAGCTCAACATCCACAATCGAATCCAAGATGAACTGGGGAGAGAGAGAGAGAGAGGGAAAGAAAGAAAGAAGAAAATGGCCTTGTGACTCAACTCACGGGCCTAGACATACTTTTGGCCAAGTTTCTACGACTTATTTATGGTATGGAAGATGTAAAAGGTACGGGGAAAAGGAGAGAAGATAAGGAATGCTCAGCAAACATAAACGAGGAGGAGTTGGAAAATCAAAGAAACGGACAGGACAAGGAGATATCATGTTGCAAGACAAGAAATAATAGATAATAAGTGAATTACTACAAAAGTAAATTATCAAGAAGGTAGTTATTTGGAAGACACACACACGTAGGCTAGGAGGCTAGTAAATAATAGAAGAGAAAGTACGGAGAAAGCAGCCCTACGCAAAAGTGTAGCATCTATTAATAAAGAGAAAAGTGGAAATGAAGGGAAAAAGCACGGAGGCAAAAGTGATGTGATGATATCTAGTGATGTGATGTTGGAGAGAGTAAAGTGAGATGCTCCTATACAAACTCCTTGCAGAAAATCGTCAACTTTCTCAAGAAGATGACAACAATTTTGCTCCACTTGAGCTAACGAAAGGAGGGAAGCCACCAAGTTAACTTTTCCTTGCTTTTGGCAAGATATGGGAGTCCGATTAGATGCAGCATTGTTTCTTCCCTTTTCTTTTCTGCCCGACTTCACTTTACTGTGCGAGTGCATGGCATCACATCGTCAGAAACCATTTGGATTCCACTTCTGGACAATAGAATAAACTCGAGCACTGGACACAAATACCAATGCATTACAATGGATTCGGATATCTCTTGGTTGTGAATAGCATTGTGTAACTGTACTTACATAACTAAGTAAGTAGTAAGTACGCAGTAATGGAATCCATTCTTTGGTTGCTCAATAACCGACTTTTTATATGTACAATACTTTCACTTCTCCTATGTAGCCTGCCCAAAGTCTTCTCTATATATCTAACTTTATTTATTTGCTACGCACAGAACATGCTCCGTTTTTACGTAATCCTACTATACGAATATTTTTAAAACTTTTACTATCATAAAGAGCCTTCCTATTTCCAAATACGGCTACATGTACAAAATTAAATGATAATATTCGAAGAAATGTCCAGCTGAGTCAGATTCAGAATTTACAACGTACCTATGCATCTACGTTCTCAGTATAGATTTCAATGTTCAAGTGAAGCGAGACGTAACTTTCTCCAACTTGCTTTCTCCTCCCCTGTCATCTTAATCTTTTTCGAGTTTACGCTGTAGTATATTGCAGGAGATCAGATCAGACATGACCTAACCACCGCACAACGCCATGCCACGTGCCAAGCCCAAAAAAATTCACATATACAAGTTGTTTCAATAAGCCTATAGCCAAAAGGTTACCCACAACATAACACAAATATCAACCTCATGGTTAACCATACCAACTTTAACACAGTGGCCAAAAATATTCAGTACTTACTATGTATACATAGAACGCAAAGGAAACCAAAGACTTTTTTTAAGTGAATCTTCATAGTATGATCTACCTAGGTTATTTATACTAAGATAAAAGGTAAACATATATCAGAGTGATAATTGATAATCAAATGGGAAAGTAAATATTTCAATTTATGTGTTGTAGCAATTTTAATATCTAAATGTTGTTCTAGAACATATTTACTGTCATTATGACAGAAAATTATAAATAAAACCTAGTAGTATCTATATGTTTTATAAATGTATAGGCTTCTATAGTATAAGATTAATTATAAGTATGTACGTAAATATTTAAGATTTACTATATTTAAGTGTGTGTTGTAAGTCAATGTACTTAAATTTTCGTGAGTTAAGGCATTTTAACTGTACATTAAATGTAATTATGATAAGTTGGATGAGAAAGCACCCCGTTTGAATTTTGAATAATGGAATAACAAAACATTTATGTCCGCTAACGAGCTATTGTTCAATGTGTACAAACGCTAGTGAGTTATCGATATTTTCCTCTAGTAACTCCCCGAAAAGGAAAAAAAAGGTCATGCAAACTAGAACTTAATTGGTAAAGCTGGAAGGATACATGATACAGCTATTTCATTTACTTTACAAACTCTGCAGTTCATTTGCCTCCTTTTTAAAATTTCCTCTTCTGAATAACACAATAAATAGCACGAAGGAATTCAAAAGAAGTTTTAAGTTTCCTCCTGATGATGACATTCTCTTAGTACAGCTAAATAAGTACGTACAGTAAATGGGTGTGTATTTCTGTAAAGGAACATAATATTTTCCGTAGGAAAAGGAGGAAAGCACAAACAGATATTTTCATTTGTCTAGTCAGGAATTTATGTTTTCTACTTTTAGTTTTGGCGTACGTACGTCGAGAGTTAAAATCTCACGTGTTTGTTGCATATTCTGAGTTAGAGGAGGTAGCTCACCTAATTTCTTTGTGACGAAGAGATTATGAATTTAATTAATTAATTAGATTAAAAAAGATGAAAAGCATAGCTTGATGAAGGCAGGTTGTTTTCTCCATTTACGAACATGAGTTAAATTAGTTAGGATACAGTAGTAAGTTCCTAAAAAGAATCGAGATAAATTCTTATACTGTCCGCTTTTATAAGTCGAACAAAGGCTCGATGTGAGATTTTAGAGTATAAAGTGTCGAAAATCAAAAGAAGAGCGTATTAATACTAAACAAAGTAAGGCGTAAATAGAGTAAGAGTGTGTTTAATTATGAGCTAGAGGTATGTTAGCAGCTAAGACTAAAGTAACCTACAGGTGAGTGTTCCTAAAATTTAGGTCATTTAATACATGCTAATGTAATTTACTACTGCAGTGTTCTCGAAACTTTAATGCATTGTTCTTCACTGCAGTGCTAATATAATGAGACTTCAATCCATCTTGCATATTACACGAGTTACTAAAACCCCCGCTACATACAGTCTAATTAAATTAGCGTTTCTCATGTGCAGTTCAAATAGGAATTCATATACCTCCGCAAATTTCGTATGGTTAGCTGAAATTGATATAAAAGATAAAATTTTAATACTGCGATACTTATTGTACTGTGCCAGAAGAACATAAGTATATTCCCTATACAACTATACTGTTAATATTATATTGTAATGACTAAATAATAAGTACACATGTATAGACACTAAGGAATGGAACATTCATAACTACAAAAGTTATGTAAACTAGATACATAGTATAATTTTACAAACAAACTTTAATTAATTATGTAAGAAATATTTCATCTGTCTGACTCAATGTAATAACTTTGATGTTTAGGTACTTTATTTATTTACAACGTCTAAAATGTTATAATGACTTAAATCTGTGTATACGTATCATAGTCCTGTTTGTAATTAGTTTAGATTTCAGTGTCTTTCGTAAAGTGTATAATTACGTGGCTATATATGTACGTATTCAAAAATAGTGTGTATTTAACGTTTGAATTAAAAAGATGTGTGTAAGGTGAAGTGAAAGAAGAGAAAGAAGGGTATAGCCGGAGGTTATAAATAGGGACACTATGTTATTTCGTATGAATGTGATAATGAATATAAGGGAATGTTAATGTTATCTTCACTGCGCAAACAAGAATGTATTATCAGCAACTGTAGCCGACCAAGTACATGATGTTCAATGTACACTTACTTCCTCCAGCACAGCAACTAAAAACTATTTCCTTCTTAAAATGCTAATCCTGGCCGAGAAAGTAGCTTAAGTAAGGAGAAATAAAGTCACGGCCATGGCAGTCTCCTCCACACTACTATACTTATATCCCACCCCCCTATACAAAACGATCTAAATTAGACCATTCTCCAAAGATGTGAGTGTATTCAATGTGTGGTTATGAGGAGAATGCACATTGGGCGCGGAGGTTAGGAGAAGGAAGAGGTAATTGCCAACAAAATGAAAATGTGAGCTTGTGAACGTTGAATTTGAATATACATTTAAATGGAGAGTGGAATAGAGTGTCTGTCGTCAAGTGAAGTGTCTACATGAAGTTGAGTGAAGTGCTTATAATATACCACAGTGCTGCTAAAGTGAATTCAAGTCATGTTGGAGAAAGCACATGTTGTATATTAGCATTATGATGGGATGTTTCATAAAGCAAAGCAGGACAAGACATGCAAGTTAACTTTTACAAGTCAACTTTGTTGCTATTGCTCATACTGCTCGAGATGTCTAAATAAATGCAAAGGCACTACTACTCTACATTACATTACCTACGTGTAGTATAACCAACTGATTACTACAACAGTGCAATAGACTTTCATTGGAGAAAGGGAAAATGGTAACAAAACAATCTGCAAACTGTTTCAACAGCCATATTACTGTGTAATAAAGGAATAATTCAAGAACGTATCTGTTTTCTATAGGATGACCTATACTATTATGATACCTATGTGTAAATTCGTGTTTCTGTATAAGTATGTGATTCTATAGTATGACTCTGTAACGTAACGTAACGTAACGTCTATGTGTGTTATAAATGTATACATGTAATTAAGATATGAATATTAATGGGTTGTAGAACGTGAAGGAGTTGCCGACGCAAAGAAAAAGAAAGTATAGGAGGGTTATAAAAACAAATATATAAATATTAGTTAATGGGCAGTATTCACTGAGAAAGTGAAATGAAAGTGCTACATTATGCAAACTATACAATGTGTCTGTCTTTAAATGTAAATGCTAAGTATGTAATGTGTGGCTAAATTTATATGTACAATGGCTGTGCTACAACGGAAATATATTCAGAATGGCAAGGCCCAATTTTAATGTCTGTTCTGTGTATTCAAATGAATGAATGTGAGTAATAATGTATGTTTGGATGATGTACGGAGGAATAGAAGAGCTGTTGTAGAAGAACTGTTGTCTGTATGGGAAATAAATATAACATATATTATCTAGTAACTATGTACTTTCTCGGACAATGTTTAATGTAATGCAATGCAATTCTGCATTCCTTCAGTTCTAATCTAATCTAATGTAAAGGAACTGTTATTATGTACCCTACATGTATATAATATAAACACATATTTCTAGCTACCTACTTACGATATAGTAAATGTAATGAATTCATGAGATGAGAGGGGATGAATGGTCGGGATGACTTGAGTAAAATTATCAAGAATGTTGTAAGAAAAATTCCAAGCATGTTTTCTCTTCATTTTTATTTCACATACATAACTGAAGTGACTTTCACTCCACTCCCATAACTAAATACAACAAGCCCAAAGGATAAGTAAGAGATCAGGTTTATTTTAGGAATGCCTCATAAACTCTGTTCGCAGTAAAGAAAACGTGTACTTACATTTAACTAAAAATACTCGAGGAGGAGTAGAAAATCTCTTTTTCTCGCATTTCAATACATCTTTATTTTTCTAAAGGATTTTTGTGGTAAAGTCATACTTTCTTATTCCTACAAAATATTTGCATAAATATTAGGATATAGAAGTGTGCGACAGATGTAAATGTAACTGAATAGAAAGCTCACCTAACGCAACGTTGTCGAAAACAAGGGATAGTACTTAAGATGACAGCACATACGCTAAAATAAAGAACTGTCGAGAACAAAGAAATAGGAAAGTCAAGTCAAAAAAGCTCATTGTTTTCCTTCTGTCAGATTTGTAGAGAGAAAGTCTGTTAGGAGTCTATAGCCTTATAAAATATCCGATCCCCAGTTAGATTTCAAGTTAGCTTTAGTGCATTACTACATCCCGTCTTGTATTCGTTGGAGGGGTACTTGACTGGAGTTTGTTCAAGTAGAGAACTAGAGCGAATCTTATTCTCAGCCTTTTCTTACTCCTCGCCTTCAAAGTTGAGAGCGTATCTTTTACTAGCTTTCTCCTGCTACTACAGAAGTCAAAGAACTGTGTTACTTTGTTACCTAGCTAGTAAGTAGTAGTGCTGCTCTGTGTCGTAATGTAATAGTCGTACAATACTACAGTCGAATCATGTACATACATGCTATACACGGAGTTGCATTCAGCTCCTTTCTTTTGGCTGACGTTTCGCAGTTCCATTTCGGTCTCTTGGGGAAATTTGTGCCAAAAGTGCAAGATTTCTTGCAGTACAGACGCTCGCAAAATTATGGAGACGGACGAAAGCATTAAATTTCCACAGGGAAACATCCTCACTTTACAAGACATGACTTCTTAACTTAAAACTACAGTTACATTCGTATACCTAGTTTAATCTATAGCCTGTCTACTTATTTTACACGCTTTCTTTTATCTATGTCCTACTAACCTCACACAATCTCTCGACATGATAAACAAAGAAAAAAGTCAAACTGACATTTATCTAATTTCTATGAAAACTGTCTAATAATTTATAATTTGTCAAATTCATTCCTTCCGTAATTGTTGCTAAACTGAGTGGAGCTAATGCATCGAGACATTCTATTCCTTGCTGTAATGAACATATGTTTCCTTTCTTGTTTAATATTAAATGAGGGAAAGTAACATTTGTGCCTCTCTCTCCCCGCCTCCCTCTCCTCCACTCTTACAAACTACATACAAATAGTTATTTATTTTTCCTTGTCTCCAATCCTCGCCTGCACATACATACACAAGTGGTCATTAGTGTAAATTTAATTTACAATTTCCCTAGCAAATTAACATGTATGAATGCTCTACAGTCCCTTTGATAGTTTCCGAGAGAAAGTTGGCGAAAGTTCTTTGCATTGTAAATTAAATTCGTGAGAAAGGGCCTTTTGCTCCTATCTGCACAGCTCTGTGCAATAAAATTTCGGGAATGAATTTGTTTTTCATGCAACATTAAACATACGCGAGGAAGCAACAGAACCAGTCTCGTAAATCATGGGAAATGAAAATTTATTTTTATAAATTAACCTGGAGCTTTGTTATGAATTGCTATTAAGTATTGTTTAGATTCCTGCGAGGGAAGAAGGCGCATTAAAAAACAAAGGTAATGATATCACACAGTGACTCCATTCTTAGAGTTTTAATGGCCATGACAAATGGGGGTTAGTTTTCTCATTGGGAGCAAAGAAAGAGATATATTCAGAGAGAAAGCCGAGGCGATTACAAAAGTATAGCGGAGAGAAGGCTATCCTGAGACTACACTACAAAAATTCTAAACCCAGCCAGAGAGAAAGACTCGCACACACAGGCAGCAAGAGACCAGAGACGACTAAAGCAAAGAGTGAAAAAGTGAAGAGCATAATTTACAGTGGGTTCCTTTTTCAAGAGCTCCACTTTGGCTTCCAGTTGAAAAGGTAACATTTCACTTTCAGCGCGCGGAAGAAAGAGGAAATCTTTCTCTAAGCCGACCGTCCATACTTATTCTTTACAAAATCCCAACTTGCTTTCACTTTTTACAAACTAACTTCTCTCCTCCTTCACTACAACTTAGAGCGACTAAATATAACGACTAGGAATACTTCCATCCAACACTACACACTTAATGCTACTGCACTTTCTCCGACTTTCTCTCCTCTTTCCATCTTCATATCACGTTGCACATACCCAGTAGACATACACATCTATGTATACTCTATACATACATGTTTATACACATTATATTAAATAGTTTTCCACGTTGTAGCTGCGGATTCTATCGGCATCTGAAGGCTCTCTTATTTTTTTTGCCAAAGTCCCCTTTATATTATTTCTATACATACATATGAGCATCTATTTTATATTTAAGGTAGCTTAAATAGAACCTTCGTCTATTATTTCTACTCTAGCTGCATAGGTTCGTCTCCGAAAAGTCTTTCAAGCCTCTCTTAGTTATTTACTCAGTCAGTCACACAGATTTCTACATTCTTCCTATATTTTCTTACTTCCTTCCATTTCTCTGTTTGAAATAAAAGTCGCTTTCTCATAAAGTACTTATAGCAAAGTTATGTATGTTACTATTAACAATGTGCAATATGTAACTACTTTGAGCGTAAATGTATCTACAGCTGCATTTATACAATACATTGAGATGTTTCGACTGAACGCATATGTACGTACATTTTTAGTATAGATAGAGCTCGGGTATATACTAACTCGAGTTAATACTACAAGAGCTAGCTAGCTACCACTACTTAGGTACCTTGCTATACATTTTAAGTTAAGCTTCTCTTAAACTTTGTTGTATGGAGTCCCGTTTGTTCGTATCGTTGTGTATATGTTTCTGCTAGAGTCGACTCACTTTTCAAAATGAGAAGTGTAACTCGGTTCGTGTGAAAGGAGATTCATCAAAGTTTTATGCTGCAACTAAGTATTTTATGGGGAGAGGGAAACACGGTGATTTGTGAGGATGAATAGTCTTCCATAACTGACATAATAGGCTCTCACACTACCTCTCCAATCATTGCCCAACATTCATCCCTCACACCCAATCCAATCTTGACACTCATTTTTAACCTAAACCTTCGTCTCACTCTTTCCCTTACAAAACTTTCACTTCCCGCCTGCTCCTCCAATCTTTTCCTTCGCCCTATAAGCCCTGTCATCCATTCTGTCTTGTAGTACAGTGACACACTATTATTATGTGACCCCTTATACAAATGCTCCACTAGCCCGCATAACGACTCCTGCATATTTACTTCAGTCTTAAGCCCTCTGCACTACTACTGCATATTTATAGCGTCTAAAATATTCCCAAAATCTCTATAAAACTTTAATACTCTATATAATTCCGATACAGATACAGATATAAAGTCCCTAGATCTACTTTCCCATTTTCCTTTCAATTTACAAGCCTTTTCACTATTCGCAGTGTAAATTCATTGCATGGAGGTGAATGCATGACTGCTAAGTAATTCTACACAGTGATACTCCGGTGTAACATTAAGCTTCATACTTTCTCCTACTTTCTCTGTTTAACTTTACTTTTCACTAACAAGGAAGCTCAGACCTCCTGTTCTCCCTCTAGCCCCATATTTGATGGAATTAGAATATTTATTCATTTAATATGAGCTACGGACTTATAATTCAAGTAATTTTCTTCTGTTTCATCCGAATGAATTCATGAACAGTTGTAATATACTTCGTTAAATTGAAAACAGAAAGATTATACGTAGGATGAAAGAATAGTAATGATGTAGCAGAAAATTCGTCACTAAAAACAAAGGAATGTGAGAATGTGGAATTTGGAAATAGTTAGGTAGATATCTATAGATAGACTTTCCATTTCGAGAAAATATCATTTTCTTTTGATAAGATTTATCTGGATGACTGAAAAAATAAGGATTAATTAATTAGTGAAAACTATCGCAAACATAAGCCTTTCACATTATTAATGAAATGGTAGTTTTTCTTTGTTTATTTTGCAATGCCCTACATACGAGGAGTAAACGACGAAGTAATAGGTAACTGTTTTTCTGTGTAAGGAGTAGGAGTACGCAGTTCTTGTAAGTTGTAAGCAAAAGCACTTGAGAGGCACAGATAGGGACAATAGATTGTAGAGGATTTACAATTGAGGAAGTGGAAAAGAGAGGTTGCCAACGAAATTCAGCGGCAGCAGCCAAAGACAAAGCCTATGGCTTTGCCAACAAATTTGACCTGAAACGAAAGCTAAGCAAAGTACTCACTTCAATCCTTGTAACAAGAGATGAGCTTTCCCAATGATCTCTATTGATTCTCAGAGCTCCCGCTAGTAAGTGCATGTATACCGACATTGTAATAGCCTGCAATCGAAATACAAATACTATAAGGGAAACCCACATTAATCAAGACAATGTTGTATTTGTAGATATTATGACCTTTTTACATGCATTACTACTAAATATTACACTTCAGTATCAATGTATGGCTGTTTCCAGTATAGTGCTGCGCGTATGCATCGTTTTCCCCAAAAGAAATAAGAAGCTTTCCCTATTAAATTGTATAAAAATTTAATCTTTCATTTTGTATCGTCATATTTGGTTCTATACAGTTTATTATTAGTTCATTGAAACATAATTTCTATTTTGAATTCCAAAAATTTTTCTAAACCTACACATTACTATTGAATTGAAACTTGTTTTTTAATGTATGTATTAACAAAGTCGGCGTCTATTGTGTACATTTTTATTTAGTACAGTACATTGTAATGTATAAGTACGGGGTGCTCGCGAAGGAACTAGCCCGTTCCAAACCAGTAATAACTTGAGAGCGGATGGAGGGAGGAGTACATCATTTGAAAGAACTTGAAATTTTGAATTGAAATGGTAAATGTGACTTATGAATCTGAACTTCTCCTATGCATATTCTTGCACCGCTGTAAACAGGAACATATCGGTAAGTTTTTGAACAGTAGTCGTGACATAGGGTGCTCATTTTATCATCAACAATTTGTCAAAACTAGATCAGAGATTTTGGTTCATGTGTGGAATGTAACATCTTTCATGATAATGGTAACGGGTAGTGAAGTATAATTTCGATTGAACTCACGATTTTCCATAAATAAAATGTAATTCATAGCAGCACTTAAAGTACCAAGAATTATTACTAATATTTAGAACAACTATCATATGCATCCTTAAGTACCTGCAGTATTAGAAGTTTTAAGTGTTAAAAATATCCTCTGTGGTATATACATGCATATATTAAATATGATATATGGATTTTGTACGGGAAAATTGATATAGATATAGAATTAGGATTATTAGACTGCTGGTGCTTAACAATGTCTCTTTATATGGATGATGTGGGTCTTGAGGCAGTTAGAAGGGAAGCAATTGACCCGTGACTTGTACGTAAATTCCCCAAAGCGTTCTCGTTAACCTCTAATCCCATATTTGCAAATCGCTTATAAGGCAGCTTAGTGAGCACAATATCTACTCGTATTGGGTATATAGAAAGTGACTGATGTCAAATAGTGTCTTTAGCACTGCATTTGGCTCAGACAGAGTAATATTTTGAAATCCTTGGGCAAAATAGAAGAACCAGCAGCAGTAGCTAGTTACAATAAGTGAGTGAAAGTGGGCTGTCGCTTTCCAAACACAGACATTAGCATTAGCAGCTAGTTAGCGTCAACACTTGTGTCTGTGATGGCCTGTGCCACTTATGGAAATCTCCACTGTACAGATTAGCACGGGCTGAGAGGGAGAGTGGTGCATGTAAGTAAGTACAAGGGCAGACTAAATTACTTGATCTCTCGCAATGCAATGCCGTCGTCGTCGTTGACTGCGTGGCGTGGCTGAAAGGGAGAATGACAGCAGGACAAATTTTTGGCGAGTGTTATGTGAATGTGACTGTTACATCTCCCTCTGTCCATATAAACAGAAGGGCTGACGCGACGCTACTGCTGGAAATAGCAATTGGTCGGAGGAAGGAAAGCATTTGATGGCTATATGTACCCCAAAGCCTAGTCCAATCTTTCATGGGAGTTTCTGGCTGAGTTTAATTAAAAGATCTCCATTTATGTCACTTTAAATCTGCTCTTACGATGAAATTTCTATGTCTTAGTCAATCACAGTCTCTTTAAGTAACTAATACTGTGCACTGAACATTTTCCACTCATTCCGGAACGTTTACTTCATTTTGACAGACAAAGACAAATAAATAAATTGGACACGTGCCGTTGACTTTGAGTGAGTGTAGAACTCGTGCCATTCTTTCACAGAAAACCCGTCTGGAGAACTTTACAACAGTTTTACTTACTACTACACTCTGCTTATTAATAATAGCCCATATGTAAGCTTTAAGGTAGGGTTTAACTTGTAGCACAATGCACTAGGCCTCTTTTACTATACACGTTAATATTAAGTACTAAATCCTAGACTAGTAGATACTGCCTTCATTTCTCCTTTCCTAAACTTCGCCAAAATTCGATTGTCTCTAAGAAGATGGAAATGTAAAAAGTGTCAGCTTTATAAATTCTATTTTCTTATGTTTTCATAGCACAGAAGAATTTTTAGATGCATACTGCTTAACAGGTTACAGTTACAGATAATAGCAGATTTTAAACATTTTTCCATTTTTAAAGTGTTTAATTGAAGGACTGTTACATATAGGTACCTATTACCTTTGCATAAAGCATACATAGATAACTTCTCCATATTATAATACAGATAACTATAACCATCATTTAGATCCAGTAATCTTACCAATAATGCCAATAAATAATGCAAATAATATAGCTACAAATATAGAATTGCAGAGGGAGGAAAATTAATTTTAAAACGTTGTAGTAATTAAATCTGGATTAGAAGTACAGTGAAGTGAACTAAAGAGGGTACAGGAGAAAGGGGCATTTTCCTAGCTAAAATAATATTACAATTTTGTTTTCTGTAATTGAGAATACAATGTGAACTGCACTGATTTATCGTGTTCCACCAGCTCCCTCATGTTAACCGTAGAGCCCCATTATCAAGATCGGTACCTCGGAATATGCAAATCGTCAGTAAGTACATTTGACTTTTAATGCGACGCAATTTAGTGGATATCAATAGTAATAATCGAGAGGATAGGGACGGAGGGAGGAAGTTGAGTGACTGGAATGTCTGGCGAAGAAGAGGGAGACGGATGAAGGGTGTGAAGACTGTCAGGAAAATGAGAGGCAACAATAAATCTAAGTGTTTCTGCCAAACGTTTCGACTGACAATCGACACGAAAAAGGCGGTGACTTTTTCTCTAAGACACTTCATTATGTACCTTGCTACAGCTACAGAGCAGACAAGGCCAAGCCACACCAAAACAGACGTTCTCATTTCTTCCATTGGAATCTTCATTTTCCCGGCTTATGACTCAGTCTGCAGCTTAGTCAGATCAAAAGTCTGGAGAAATGAAAGTAGTAAGGATGAGGAAAGGAGTTGTATGTAGGGAGCGAGGGAAGTTGGAGTGAGCAGTCGTCAGTCTTCTGGTTACCTACATACTCATTCATTCTGAAATAACACTCTCGCTGTAAAAATAAAACATAAAATGAAATGAAATGAGGAGATGAACATATGACGCTCGTCTCTCCTCGTCCTGACTGTTTCTTTTCGGAAGTCACACTTCCACTCTTTCAATCCGCTAGTAATAAAAGAAAAAGTCGGACAGGAAGAAAGTGAAAGCTAAAGAAAGATGAAGAAATTGTAAGGGAAGCTTTATTTTCGTAGGTGAATAGGTACATTACATGTAAGTACATGTATATAGCCTCCAAATGTATCATGATCCTATAATACTTATGCTTAGCTTCTGTTCTTTGCTTCTCAAGAAATTTCTAGAGTGATTTTGTAGGTTGGAAAGTTAGTGGACTAAACTGGATTCATTTGATCTACTTTATTAGACTGAAATGGAACCTGGAGGACTGCGACTGGACTTTTCCATCTGTCATCTCTATTCGCACAACTATTACAGAACTATAAATTGTTTCAAAACAATCTCCTAAAACCAGTGAAGGTTATATACATTCATTGCTGCCAAAAATAAACTCGGATACACCAACTTATTTCAGATATCAAAAATTCCACTTATTTTACTCTAATATATTTCTAGACTCTATTTTTATCAATATCTGCACATGTTCACAACTTTCTTCTTTACAAGGTTTACTCACTTAAGGATACCTTATTATTTTTTATCCTCGTTATTTTTCTTACAGACTCGTAGGATTCTTTAATAATGTTCATAGTTCATATATACAACATGATTATCAAATAGAAATAATTCAGTCTTATAGTAGCTATCTTTCGATGTACTACACCGACGGGGTCATGGCTGCCATGAATGAACACTGCAACTACCGAAATTGGTGAATTCGTAGGTTATGTAACTTTCCTTTTGCTTTCGTTTACGATATCTGCATATCGTAGTAACATTGAGTTCTCAACATGTTTTCAAGAAGAGGTAGGAAGACGAGAAGGCAGAGTAAATGATATTTTTATCGTAGATACATTCTTTAGAAAATGCCTTAAGGATATGAAATAATAATATTGAAATGTACAAGGACTCGATTAAATGAAAACGTAATAATATGCGCAATATCATGTTACTTACGCTGCCATTTTATTTTATACATTCTTTCATTCAATCCAACGAAGACTACTTACTACTTAGTAAATACTTACTGTATTAAATTGTAGTAAGATACTACTCGTGGTGTGCACGCACTCCGGAAACTCCGGATAGGATATGTAGTAATGTACCTAGTAGACATTATGCCGAAATGCACTGGGTAAGTATATTTTAGGGGTTCCGCATAACGAAATAAGTGAGGGGAGCTTTATACTGGAATATTGCATAAAATTTGAAGGTAGATAAGAGAAGGAGCATTTATTCTTCTCGTTTTCTTTCTTCATGCACTCATATTCCGCAGAGCTAAGAATAGATGCACTCACAGTAGCTTTCTACCGACAGAAGTAGTAAACAAATTGCATTCAAGACCCGTTTAAATGTATCCAATTCCCAAGTACAATTCAACTGCATTACTTTAGCCAGCGAATACATTTTTTATTACTTTGTTATATCATTTTGTCTTCCTTCAACTAATATTATGCTATAAGTATGTTCAGAATTACTTTTATCTCTAAGAATATTGTTTAAATACTTCATTCCAGACTAAAACCCCCATTATTCAGTTAATTCTGTAAAAATGTATTGAGAGTAGCTAATAACAAAATTTTAGCTATTCCAATGTCAATATTACTAGACATTTGTAATTATCGTTTTGACACAGTGTCAACGGGCATCCTGCTATTTTAAATATGAAGAGGTTACTTGTATTCATTGTAATTTAACATAGATAACCACATTTTAAACTCGCTAGTCGCTACATTCATAAAAATTAGTAATGTGTTATTTCTGCATGGCAGTATAGTACAGATAGTAGTATTATATCCTTTTATCCCATTCATTTATGCACCCGTAATTTTCTGCACATAAATTCTAAAGCGATAAGTATTTTGCCCTTGAAGGGGCTTAGGTTGTGTTTAACCATGAAATTTATGCTAATATCGCGGTAGATTTCGTTGAAGTAGAAATAAGAAACGTAGTATTTCTGTTGCCTATGAGTTGCGTGTAATATTCTGTGCGAGAAAATGATATCTTAAGTAGAATATAGGTATAATAATAAGTAGAGTGTATAAGATACTGGGAGTGGTGTGTGGGTAGTTTTTGTGAGAGGAAAAGATGTGACCGTATATCATTCTCATTCATGTGATTTCCGACGATAACATAGAGATAAAGATTAAAGATAGTGAACAAATGGCTTTGGCAAATTGGCCTCCAAAAAATAAATGAGATGAATGGTTCCAGGCCCAAGTCTGACATATTAGTTTTATTTACCATTTAAGATGTGCTTTATGTCCCAGTCTATCGCCTCACATTCATCTTCCTCTTTCCCTCCGTTCTCCTCTCCTTTCATAAGAAAAGCTTCTTGGAGGAGAACAGAAACTAGAGGCACTGACTTTCTCTCGATACTGAACTCCTGCTCGACTCCGTTGCCCTGCCCCTAGAAATTATTTATATACTTACTTTTACTCACTCAGAACACACTTTTAGGTACTTCAGTGGCACCACATACTATTTGACCCATTTCGCCAAGAAATATCCGCACCATAACCAGTAAAAGCTAATACGGCAATATGATGCTTGATGGTGGAGTCCCTATTAGATAATATTATTATGAACCAGTAACTAATGCTATTTTTCAACTCACCTTCAAACATTCCTTTTCAGCTCGGGAATGAAATCCCTACATAAGTAGTGCTGGTTGTTGTTTGCCTGCAAGAACTATGTGAGTTGCCCTCAAGTCAAGTCACACGTGACCCCATAATATCAAATTGCATATACGTACATAGATGTGTATAGTGAGCAGTATATTTTATTTTTTATTATGTTATTCGAGAACATTGCCATTCTGAAAAAAATCATGCGACTATATTCGAAAGGAATGAATGCCATAACCACCTCCATTCTTGCTATTCCTCCTGAAAAAGTCAGTAAGCTACATTTTATTATTGTAGCAGCAAGACTTTCAGCTCCATTACAGTTTTATAAATGACTACCCTGCGAAATGAAGAGAAAGTATTTTTTCTCCTTGCAAGTGACATAATACACTCCAGCCTATAATGCTATTAGAATACAGAAAGTTACCCAAGTGGCTATCCCTGTGCCGAAACAGCTTTATTTGCTACTATTACACTTTCTATTACTCAACTGCATCTATTGGCTCTTCTCTTACAGCTTAAAAGTGTCGAAATGAAATAGTTACTCATGTGCCTACGACAATTTACTAGCAAAGTAAGTACCTACTAAAGATAACTAAGCACCTACACACAAAATTTCGACTCATTATAATTGCCCTTGCACACCATAGCCATAACATTCGAATCCGAATATTATGATATATTATTATCTCCTATTTCAATGACGATTTTTTCTCAACCTAGATAACCCAAATTATAGTAATAATTACTATAATTATTGAAACAGAAATACTATCATTGTGATTGTTGTACTAGTTCTTGCTTACGAATAAATCAGAAGTAAGTAATAAGCAGGACAATATACAGCAAATATTAATACACATATTAATATTAGTTAATATTACTTTTTTAATAATTATTAATATATTTTTGGCAGCACACAAAAAAACTGGGGTAGGTAAGGTATTCTGTATTGTTTAATTTTCAAATCACTAATCTACTAATCTCTGATACAATTGTCGGCAATTGAATCCCATATTAACAGCAAAGATTATGACTGAAATATAAATTAACAATTTTGCAAACTGAATGGATTTCTTGAACGTAATTTTAACGCTTTGCCAAATGCCAACATGGAAAAGCCTTTTTTGTGATACGCAATGCATGTATATCTAGTACAGAAATTTTTTGAAAATAAATGCAGACAGGAAAACGCTGTCCACTAATTGGAAAAATGTGTTTGTGGAAATATTTACCAAGGGCATACGGCAGGTAGTATCTAATCTACAAAGATAGGGTACAAAGATACATGCTCATGCACTATGTAAGTACTGTAGTCGGCGATCCTATACAGTTTTTAATTAAATAGAAAATTGAATATAACAACGTGAGCAAGTAGACTGCTACCTAAACATCATTTGCAATGTTGTTTCCTCTTTACAAGAAAATTGGCAAAGAAAACTTTGGAGCTTAAAAGGATTAAATGGGAATAGGATGTTGTGTGCATGCATTTGTTAAAGAGAAATATATCTGTATGACTTCCAGTTTTAGAGTCGGAAGAGCATCAAAAAGACAGCAAACATCCTTTTTTAGCCCGGAGCTGTGGCAGAGGATTCTTTATGAAATTTTGTGAAAACGGAGAGCTGACTATAAAGAAAGTAACTGAAAACCACGACTTTAGTCAGACTCCTTACATCTTAGGGAGCCCTACTAATATATTAAGTTAAAGGGAAAGACTGTCTACTTACAGTTTTTATATATAGGACATGAGAGGGAAGTAAAGAATCTTGTTTCATTCCACACATTTCTATAAACAGGGAAGATATATACAGTTTTTCATATAATTCAAGATTCTACTAGTGTCGTCTTTCTTATGATGAGTTTCTCTCCGTTGTGCGTAGGTATGGTATGGCATCGTATCATGTTTGTTATCTATCTACACTGCAGTCATACAGTCTACATGATAGTTGCTGGAGAAATTCTTCTTTTTAGTTAGCTACGAGTTTGAAAGATGGATAGGGAATTTTTTTCTTAGTTGACCAACAGAGTGACCAAAGGAGTGCAACCCAGAGAAAGACTCCCATGTAAATTGTCAATATGAAAGTTGGAGAAAGCGTCTACGTCGTCTATTTTCCCCATCCTTCTCCTTCTCCAGTTTCAGTTAGGAAAGGAAGGCAAACTGTCGTCCAGCAGCCTAACTTAACCTGGTGCACTAGGAGAAGGCTATTTCATTTTTGCTTCCCAAGCCGGTCCTTCTCTTCTGCTTTCTTTGCTTTCTTTCTTTACAATAGAATGGCTACAATGGCTCGCTCGCCAAAAGTATTGTTTACTCTGCAGCTCGGCGTCTTTTCAACTTGAGTTGACTTGAGTTGACTCGACTCGACTTTCTTTTCTTTTAATTCTCATCATCTTGTGCTTTAGTTGACTGAATAGTTTTTTCTTGATATTAGTCTTTCGATCTTTTTTCCCACAGCACAATTTTCTTACTTAACTGGGACAGAGCACACCAGGCAACGCAGGGCTTACCACTCCTACTCTTTCTCAAAGTTGAACATTACACAAACTATTAGCTATGTACGAGTGTACGACTAGGTACTACATACATAGTCACACACTAACCAACCCACTACTCATACAATATCCCGACCGTATATTAAATCTAAAGAAAGATTTGTCAATGCACTTTAGAGACATCTTATATGACACACTGAGAAGCAACTATCTATGTGTATAATGTACCTTAGGAGAAAATAATAAGAAAGCCACCACTAAAGTTCTTTATCTATCTCTCTTACATGTTACAATACCTAATACCTATTACTTTATTGCACTGACCGTACCATAACTGAAGCACAGTGTGGTGTGATGTGCATACTTATTATACTCTTTGTCATTCTCTCTTTCTCTTCCCTTTAAAGAGAGTCCGATAGAAGACAAGAGAAAGTAGGTCTTTCTTTCTCTTCTCTTTCTAACCTACTACTATCTTCTTCCAACACTCAGCTGTCTACGGATGATATCTAACAAATGGAACACCAAAATTCGATATGCGTAAGAAAAGAATATCAGAGAGCAGTAGATATATAGTTGCTAATTTGAATTATATATATCTAGCTCTGCGTGGAGATTCCTACCACTTTAAATAAAATATTATTTGAGGGTAACGACTTGTCACAATGTCATGCTATAACGATGACAGGCATATTATACGATTAAAACTCACTGCTTATGCAACTTTATATAAATAATGACTTTTTAAGGAACACGAAAATTTTTATTTTTCTATTTATCATAGAAAGTGAAAGCTACAAAATTATTATATAAGTATATGTAGGATATAAGTATGGATACCATTTTTAAATTTACTAACCACATAAACAGGTTTGTTTTGTCGCACTAAGAATAGAATATTGAATGAAATGTAGAAAACAAAATAAATGATCAACTTTAGATTTTAGGTGTCCTTATGAACTTCTGTATCTGGCTGGACTGGACCGTTTATGGTGTCTTCAGCTTCGCATTTAGTAAAATTATGTCCTCTTGGACCAATTTCAGTGATTCCCATTAAAGATTCAACGGCAGCATAAGATATTTGGATCATATTGTTAATGGTCACTGCTTCTCCGTCCTGCAAAATTAATTCAAGTAATTGATTTGGAGTATATTTGTATTTGTACTGTATACTGTGAGTGTATACATTGCTTTATGTTTACTAAGTGGTAATTGGTAAGTTATGCTCATTAAATATTTTCATATAAAATATGCATACACAATCACACGCTATATGTACCTAATAAACAAAAACGAATGCTAAAGGTTGTGGAAAAGTTAATAATGGTGTCTTCAGCTTCGCATTTAGTAAAATTATGTCCTCTTGGACCAATTTCAGTGATTCCCATTAAAGATTCAACGGCAGCATAAGATATTTGGATCATGTTATTAATGGTCACTGCTTCTCCGTCCTGCAAAATTAATTCACGTAATTGATTTGGAGTTATATTTGTACTGTATACTGTTACTATACTGCTTTACGTTTACTAAGTGGTAATTGGTAAGTTGTGCTCATTAAATATTTTCATATAAAATATGCATACACAATCACACGCTATATGTACCTAATAAACAAAAACGAATGCTAAAGGTTGTGGAAAAGTTAATATTCACATTCTACGTATATACATTAATTACCATTATGTCCCGCAGACCTATGAGGTTATTCTTGGCTACACTTAATGTGTCAACCTGTGATCTCAGTTTAAAAGTCGTATCTTTGAAGAGTTGAGCTTGGCGTTTAGCTTTCCTGGTCATCTTGGGTTCTTCCCGAAAACCGAACTTCTTCGCACTTTCCAATTGTCGCTGAGCCTCTTCCATAATACGCTGCAAATTCCTGGGTTCTTTCCTATTGAGACTTCGATTTGCGATCTTCAGCCGCTGTTTCACCTCTTCCATCCGTTGGCTCAGACTCTGAGGCTCTCCTTTAAAACCGAATTTCTTTGCATTCTCTATTTTCCGACGAGCTTCAAAAAAATCTCTCATTATTTTTTCCTCTTCCTTTACATGGATTTCCTTTGAATCTTGTTGTTCTTGCTTCGGCTCCATAATTTCTTATCGTTATTGCTCTATTTTGATTACCAACACGGGGGCTTTAAGTAAGTTTCTACAAAGTTCATGTATATGTAGCAATATTTTTCATATAAAAAGATTTTCAACAAATACCTAATCTTATAGAGCGGAAAGAAAAAGTAAGCAATGCTCAATACAGAAAGCTATTTCTAGAACACGTGCATATTATCTTTAAAACTGCCGCGCCTTGTGCGCGACAAGAATTGCTGTTACTGTTTCTACTTACCCCAATTAAATCTCCAAGTGGGCAGTAATAATAAAGATTAGAAAAAGATCACCGATACCGTTAATACACTTTACTTACCTACTATAAACTTATGTACACCTACGAAAGCTTATTATATGCTAACCACATTCAAATCTTTTAATGACCTTTCACCAAAATTTTTAACAACTTATTAAATGGATTTTGGTGGTGAAAGTATATCGGAAACAGTATCGAGGAAAAACTCATAATAATCCTTACAACATTCCTGACTCAACCAATCGACTTACTTACATGTTATATTATAAGCTTATGCATGCATAACTTCTCTTTGCGAAAAAATATTTTTGGCAATTTTGTTTGGAAAGGCAATTTCGTAATTTCATAATTCTTGCATAAAACGTATAATATCCACCAGATCTGACACTGACTGACTGCCCACATACGGCTGAATCTATTCAAAAATTGTTTAATGAAATTTTGTAGAGTATATTATAG
>JABASI010000214.1:0-47885 GCA_019776505.1 Tomocerus nigrus
CAGGGAACTTGCCTACTAGGAAGTCTCCCAGAGCCGCCCGCCTCAACCGGAATAGTCTTATGGCGGGCGATTCTAGAGGACATTTATGGCGGCGAACGGCTCCAGGAGACTTACCTAAAGTAAGTTTCATCTCCCCCACTGGGGAAGGGTGCCAAACCTAACCTAACCTAATATAACCTAACCTAATATAACCTAACCTAACCTAACCTAACCTAATATAACCTAATCTAACCTAATATAACCTAGACTAATATAGCCTAACCTCTTCGGCTCCCGTACCCTACGGTTTCGGCTAGCTGGCACCTTCGGCACCCTTCCCCAGTGAGGGAGCTGCAGTCCCCTAGAGCCGCCCGCCTGCCTACAGACTATTCTGGTTGAGGCGGGCGGCTCTGGGGGACTTCCTAGTAGGCAAGTTCCCTAGAGCCGCCCGACAGGGCGGGGCGGTTCTGGGGAATTTGCCCTCAGCTCAGTAACATTTAATCCAGAACTTCTGAAAGAGAAAGTATTAAATCAGGAGTTGAGGAATGAAATATAATTGACAATTTGCATATCTAATGTGACTCAAAGTACATGCCTATAAATTGTGGAAAATATGTTTAGAATTTTAGGTAGATACGTACTTACTGTAAACACAATGAGTAATTTCCCCCTTTATACTATTCGTATGAATGACAAATAATTGACAATCCAATTAATCCGTCCGTTTTAGGCTTAGAACTACTGTAATAGGTCCACTTAGTCTCTAAAGTCAATTTTACTGATAATATATTACTATAATATAGTATATTATTGGTTTTTAATCCAAGGATACAATAATATAATTATAAATATATTGTATGTAAATATATTACCTACTATGTTTTGTTTATGCTGCCATTTATTTGTAGGTAATAGGTTTTGGCATCCATTACGTTCAATTCTTCGAACGTTTTCCTCATCTACTATGTATAATGTGTTGTACAGACAGAGTACATGTAGATGTTTGCGATAAGAATGTAATTTAGGCATCGTAGGATTACGTGTAAAAGGGTGTGTACTGTGTACCTACTAATGTAAGTTCTGTTCTGATGAGGCAATCAAGGTCATTTTTGGAAGTACGAGTACTTCTAGTGAATGACAAATGCTACGAAAATATTAAAAGGTATCGTTTTTATAGTTATAAAGGCATTTGTCATTGTGGTTATCAAACCGCTTACTTATAATATTATTAGCGCTGAATTCTGAATTGTACAATTTCTATGTTTTTGTAGAGACAATAGTATATATACAATATTTTGCTTAAATATGAAGAATAATTTAAAAGTGAAAAATGCTAAAGCTACCGTGGAAACAATAATATTGTTATTATGAACATGGGGACGAATGCATTACAGTAGGTACCTATTTAAAGAATATTATTTCAGCATTTGGAGTTAGTTTATGGGTTTAGGTATATTCTTGTGCTGGGTGGGTTAAGTGGGTGTTGGGTAGAGATCTGTGGGGCAGGGTGCAATAAAATCCAACACTATATGCACATTATGTCCTCTAAGATTTCCTAACAACTTTCTTTTTGACGCTTCTTTTAAAGTGTGATAAAGTTAGCCCAGTGAGTATCTAAGCATGCATATCACACTAATCTATAGCATGTGAAGTGCTATTTGTATTTTGTACGGTGATGTACGTGAGACTAGAGAAGAGTGACTATCGTGCTGTATTACAACACAAAGCGCAGCGTTATAAATCTATTGACAGACTGACTCATGTCAGTCAGGGAACGGCAGCCTTATTGTTTGGTGCTAGTCATTTTAGTGAGTGCAGATTGTGCAGACAAATTCAAGGTTTCCAATTTTCTTTGCTCTGCGTACGGTGCAAAAGTAGTAAATCAATTCTGAAGGATATGGTTTTCTCGTCTTACTCAACTCATGAGTGTCAGAATATTGTTCAGATGTACTTGTACTATTTCACTAATAATAATGCTCCATGCTAGACTTGTCTGTCTCTTCTGACTGACTTGAAAATCTCATTCGGAACTCGGGACAATGGTACTTGGGCTTTTAATGCATGCAATGTGGTTGAAATGAAATTGCTTGCTATGAATGCACACCAGCTCCTTTGTTTCTTGCTCGACTCTCTCACTGTCTCACTGTAGTCGATAATAGTCTTGTCAGTCGGAGAGCACATTTTATTTATTGTTATCACAAAGTAAAGAAACTGTAATAAAGAGTAGTCTAACACGTAACACCTACTAACCATATGGCAAAGTAAAAAATGGCAAAACAATCCTCCTAATGGATAGTACCACTCTCTTATGCAACATTCTGTCTATTAACAATTTTTCGTCAGAAATCTCATCTGAAACAATGAAATCTGTGAAAGACACCATACGGTAATGGAAGAAAATCCATTTCAACAAAAGAAGAGGATTGGATTACCTGTTGGATGCTGTAATACTATTAGTATTTATATATTTTATTATTTGATGAAGATATTTATAGGTAGACATATATTTACAATTATATTTTCATGTTGTTCTCAATAAAACTAATTGTAAGTGGAAGTATTTAGGTATATGGTAGGTAGCCCACAGCCTTTATTCTGTGATTTTATGGACAAGATTATGACGTTCTCATTTTGCAGCAAGGGTTTGTAATATTTCAGTAAAAGAATTTTATTCGATTTCGAGCTGCCTTTCTTCCCCATGGACGAACAATAATGAGTAGCACAAACGTATACTAGTACCTTCAGGTAGAGATATTTATTGCCATGCTTATAAGATAGATATTAGCGTTCACTACTCTATTTAATACAATAAATATTTGGCTCTCCAAATGATTATAATGACAAACGCATGATCGAACTTGAAAAGTAATATTAATCGTAACGGTTTTGGAGTATCAAGTTGGATTATACAGATATAATTACTGTTATGAAGTAGGTAGACCGTAAACGTTCCAGAAATCGAAGATTTTTGACGTAGGTTCTCTGAAACAAATAAATGGGAAAACTTGCTTGATATCCAGCAGAGTCCAAGACTGTTAGACGCATACAATTTCATTTGAAATGATGTGGTTATAGTAAATCGGCACTTGCCTACTCAAATTTTTACCGTGTCCGTGGAAGTAAAGCCTGCCAAAGAAAGGAATTTGCCACATTGATTACGCATTTGACATAGCGAACAATTCTATATAAAGTCAGGGAGAAAACTATATTATGCTGGAGGTTTCGATGCGAAACCATTTTGTTACTGATTTCCATTAATCATTAAAATCGCAATTTTTTTCGTTATTTCCGTAAATAAATGATTGAATTGCTAAAGTCTAAAACTATGGAAGGAAACCAATTGATGCGTATTTAAAAAAGAAAAAAATCTTCTTTAAAATTAAATATTTGTTTTTAAATAGAAATATCTTAATAAATATATGTTGAAGGTGTATTCGTAACTTGAATTACCGAAGTTTCAACCAGACATAAATTGAAAACGTCTAAGAATTTAGGAATCTAATTTACTTACTAGTTGATTAATTTAAATTATCACAGGAAAGTGTATGTATATAAGAGAAAAACAATTCCTAGGTATATTTAACCCTTTTAGTTTTGACATTCTCTTGATTGACTGTCACTGAGAAAAATACTAGGGCCTCTTTACTTATCTAAGCACAGAGCACTACGTCCACAATTGCAATTTACAAATACCTAATACCTAAGTATGTATGTATGTGTAGAATAGAAATAAGGGAAAACGCAAAAATAGTTGCAATTGTAATTGCATTTAGTTATAGCAAAGAACATGCACTTACGTAGTGGGCAAACTATTTCAGTCGCATACTGTGTACTAAGTCTGTTATGTGCCATTTTCATTCAATTTCCTACTTTAGTAACAATTTTAGACGTTTTCAGTCTCAAGTCTCAATCTCTTATCTCGTTTTTTACTCAAGTACACAATTTTTCTTATATGACCAGGAGAGGAATTATGAACACCGACATGATAACGCCACTACTGCTCCTGTTTTTTATTGTTAACATAAACCAATCAATGTAAAACGCTGCGGAACTAATTTTAAAGACATTTTCTGTCGTTTTCAATGTACAGTGCAGGCATATAAATCAAATCTGATAGACTTCTCTCGCGGAGTCTGGTAATTCCGACTCCGACTGCAGATAAGCTCGGCGTCAGGAGAATGATTTTAGACATGCCAAGTTACTTGCTTACATTTATATGTGTGATTCTAAGATATATCTGTATTGGGCTTTGGGCTTGTTATGTCAAATGGGATACGTGGCCTTCGTGGTTAGTAAACGCTATGCGACTACCACAAATGTTCACTACCTTGAATAACGGTTAATTTAAATTTTCTTTAATATGTATTTAATGACATTACGTATAGACAGGCGTTTTTAAAGACCACAAAGACTAAGAGCATCTTTGCAATGTAAAATTCTAATGTTGTCTGCCGCCAGAATAAAAAACTGTTCTTTTTGCAGAATATTTTAATGTAGACATATGTAAGATGTCAGAAATGGAAAGCGAGTTTTAATTTTAGAATTTTAGGACTCAGAAGGTCTTAGTTTTATCCTTTGGGAGCAATGGTGGAAAATTTCAACGAAACTTTTGTAACGAATTGTTTCTCAGCAAATCAACGAGAGAATGTGGGATTCTAGTTTTAGCCCATGTCATGCGTATTTTCCTAGAGAGTGAAGCTGGAGAATTCACTTTATAAGTATTTGTAGCATTTACGAGGCAACTAATTTTATAATATGAAATTTTCCTCCAAAAACTTAACTCCAGGATTTATGATTCAATGTTTAGATATGGTACAGGTATATTTGTTTTGATTAATTTGGATATACTTAATAATGCTTTCACGATTTAGTTATTATTCTTATTATTTTCAGACCACAAAAGATGCCTTCACCAAATGGTCATTAGAATATATCTTTATTGTATCTTGTGCCTGTATACATATGTTGTCAAAAGTGCGTTTCAATATCACACTCTAGTATATTTGAGCTTAAAATTTCTATAAATGCACGATAACTTTGAAAAACCTCTCGTCGGCATTGCATATTACCTGTCAAAGTCAAAATAGGCAATTCTACGTGGTGTGAGCGGAAACTAATTTACTATTCAACCACTAGGAATAATTCACGGGCCTCCTGTGTTTTATTTGCACCTATGAAAAAGAAGTAATCTCAGTATAGTATAACAATGTGATCTGCGTAGTAGCATAAAAATATTATTAGGGGATTAGAGAAACTTATAAATGAGGAAAAGTAATTTAGAGTCCTGAAGTTTCGTCACCCCAATTTCTTTTGAAGTACCTACGTGATGTGGGAGTTGCCGGACTTTACCATTACTTTTTATTGACAGACACCAAAAAACCATTAGTTAGCCACAACATAGTGACAGTGACAATGTCGGTAAATAAGTCGGAATTCCACTCTGGCTAAGTGTTGACAAAATGGAGCAGCGGGCAAATCGCTATTGAAAATCGATAAGTTCATTGTCAGCTTTATGTTTTACTGGGAGTCGAAAACCGGTAGAAGTGTTGAACTTTAGAAATTCCATTTTGTGCTATAGAAAATGGCTGTGCCTCTGCAGAAGTAAATATGATGAATAGATTTAATGTTATGTTATATCATTTTTAACCACTCCACATCTTTTCTATTAACTGTGCTCTGCTGCATGCTGAGTTATGTGATTTACTGGTTATGTTTATTATCTGGCTCTGCCTCAATGTTAAGTTTGTGCCATTAATCATGTTATTTGCAGATTACACAATAGTAATCATACAATTTCTACCTGATAACGAGTAAGTTATATTATTATTATATCATATCCGTCCATACTGCAGAGAACACAAGGAGACAAGGGGAAAATGTTGTATAACTTATTTTCCGATCTCATTGACGCACTATTAATACATTACATGCGATTAGTACGTACATTATATAATAGATTTCAATAGTAAATGTTTGGATTCATATGAATCCTCTGTGCTTGTGCACTTTACGTAGGAAAATGAAATCAATAAAGATTTCAATGCACAAGTGGATATTATATTATCAGAATTTTTATTGTCCTCATCGTTTATGACGGTGCATAAGGTAGAACGTATTTATTATGTCTACAATAGAAAAACTTTTTGCTCACCAAACCTTAACGTTAAATTGAACTTACACACATTAGTGGTAAGCCTATAATACTATGAGCTGCTATGAGCTAAGTGTCAGGGTCAGCATTTTTAAACACGGCTCTACAGGAATAATATAATTGTGTAGTTAGTATTCATTCTTAGGTGTTGGCTGTGTCATCACAAAAATAACCAAGGCGAAAAAATCAATAACTACAATGAGAATATTTTCAATGTAATGTGCCATGAACGATGGACATGGGGGGAATCAAATGTATATACTCTAGTCAAATCCCAAAACATGTTGAAGAGTTTCCATGTCTTCAGATGTCAGTTATTCAATAGGGCCACCAAATACTAATGTTGAATAAATAAAATATCTAGCTCAAATTACTACGCACATGCATGTACCTTCACACACATTTCCATGCCGTTTTTTTAATTCCAATTCAAGACTTTCATCGTAAAAAGGAATAAAACTGCAAATTGAAACTGCAAAAATTCCGTATGATAAATTATGATAAATCTTCATAGCATACCACGAAAATAATTGACGGAGGCTATTGAAACTTTTACGTTTTATGTCCTATGAACGATATTATTTATTTGGAGGTCCGACTCATAATGCAATTCCCTCAGGAGTTGTGACAGTTGTATATATGAAGAAATAAATTAAATATTAATTTAATGCAAATAATATAATAAAATATTTCTATTCTAGGGATAAACTGTCCTCATATGCACTTTGTAGCTTGTCAATATATTTATCCAGAATTAAATTGAAAGCTGTAAATGTACTGACGTCATAGTGTTTTATATTGAATGCATGAGATATTGATAACAGAAGCCATCGGACGTTTTATACACAATTTTTCTGTTGGGATAACATTTGATATTATTTACAAAACATATTTTGTAAGCTACCCATTTCTCATTCTATCCACAAATCTATTGTATTTTGGCTCTACCTACACGCTACATGATTTGCGATTTGCACACCACTAGCATTGTGTGCATTTCTTGTTCAATTGGCAATAAAAGAGAATTCCATCATTCATCCACCTGCTATTCAATCACCAGTCAAATCTAACAGTTAGCTATGCTACTTATGTGTAATCAAGCATTTTGTGTAGTAGCACATACACCATATGATTCAGGATATTATTTTCAATGAAAGCTGAGTGTTAGAGAGAGAGAAAGAGAGTTAAATTGGGAGGTGGAAGGCGAGTGCAACGGACTCGTTTTTCACCAATTTCCATTTTTCTGTTTGTGTTATTCAGAGGAACCTACATGAGAGGCTAAAATTTCGTGACATCGTTCAGTGCACCTATTAATTCAGCCCAGACATAATCACAGTTAGGAGTTTGCGTCAAACGCTCAAAAGTCATATACAAAAGTGTGTAATTATAACTGGACGTAATAGTTCTTTATCTAATCATTCTATCTTAAGATTGGTTCATAAAGTGACTCCATATGAAATGAACGAAGTCGGTTCTATTAATGGATCTGTGCATAGGGGCTACCCATTATGTAATATTTTATGAATGCTACGTTTTATTAGCTAAATCTGAATTAGTAGTTTTCATTCATAGCTACTCAACTACACACATTTAGGTATTGTATGTGGGTGACTCATTTCACGTTTAATTACATTCTCTGTTTGCAAGCTTACTTAGACTAATGCAAATTGCTACGTGGCCCATATGCAAAGGAAAGACGGAATTATGTCTTGTTTATATATTACATTTTCCTAATGCCCTCATTTATTTACAGCTCGGTTCATTGGTCTTTAATGCTCACATTTTCACAACTTTTTCCCTACTGTAGTCATTATGCATAAAATATATGATTCGTTATAGTGTAAACAAGGATTTAAAGGTAGGGAATTTCGTTGAATGCATGAGCTGTAGCATTCTGTCGGATTAAGTCATAGACCGGAAAACCACTTTGACTATCATAATCGGGCAACCTTTTAGGAGCCATCAATTTTTAAATAAAATGAGCATAGGATGGAAATTAACAAGGAATTTAAAACCGAGGAGCTATGGGATTATAGCTTTTCCAGAGCCGACATGGACACTTTTTAGGTAGCTAAACTACAGTTCGTCTCAATTGCGCAGAAAATTCAAGGAAGCTAGCGAAGCTCAGCGTTTATGGGTTTAGATAGCTAGGTAGAATGTATAATTAAGGGTTTGGGTTCTGAAGCATAATGAATGAGTGAAGGAATGTATTTATTAGGTCGTCACTGTTTTCTACTCGAACATATACATATACGTATGCCAAAGAATAATAGCTCTTGTATGGAGAAGATGTTTGCATTTCTTTCTGAGAAGGATGTTAAAAATGTAGACAGTAGTGGAATGATGTTATTTTGCGGTTGTTTGGCTTCCGTCGTGTTCCACTGCTGCTTAAGTCGTAAAATCCTTACCGTAAATGCCGCATAGTGTTAGTGATGTTTGTTGGAATTGATTATACTCAGCAAGCAAGAGAATTTTGAAGTGAATGCATTTCTCACGAATGCCCGCTGAGCACACGTATTATTATTTAGCAATTTACTTTCACAAAATATTGTAGAATTTTACAGCCGTTAGTTGCTAACAAAATGTGAAATGAGCCAAGAGTTAAATGAAATTGAAACTCAACCGATGTGATCTTTGTTCACGTAGAGTATGACGATCAGTCATGATACAATGATGATGTCGTGTATAACATTCTATAGTTCCTTTTATGGAAAGGAATATTGCGAGGCACCGTAAATACCAAATTTACAGTCATCCCTCTTTTTAATGAGGCCATAACATTTTAATGTAGTTTTTATTCACTAGAATAGGGTGATGAAAATGAAGGGAAGGAAGGCTCCGAAATGGCTGGAATCGGGGAGTTGGTTTATTTTGATTTACGGGTAACCCAAATTCCATTTTTTTCTGAAAAAAATACTGTGAAAACATAAATCGAAGAAATCTGTTCCTGTATTTAGTCTTATACTATTTTCTGCTTTCTAGTTGAAAGCGTAACCGTAAATAATGTAGGGTAGATAACTATAGCTTTTTTACTTTTGTTAAGGTCTTCTTTTGTGACAGAGTTGCGACAGAACGCCTTAAAAGAACAAAAACGTTCCGAGTATGAATACAGCAATTCTGCTGATCAATAAAGCATTTGTGGCATCCCATTATTTATACCTTTGCTCATGTAATTGAGACAGTGAAGCGAACATGCTTTTTAGTAATGCCAATGCCACACTAGAATAAACAATAAGACAGTGAACTAATTTTAAGCAGGCTGTTGTTGGCGTTGGAATATTCCTCTATTCTTTCCTGGGTTAATGGCTAAACTAAACATCAGAATGTTACTCATGCTCGTAATAATGGTCATGAATATTTAGTTGCTAAATAAAATTATTTGCTATTGTATAATTTTATGGCATAGGACAATGGCAAAGAGTGAATGGATAGAAACAAGAGCCTCCCGCACTACCAAATTTCATGTAAACTTTTCAAATGAGAAAAGGGAAATAAAAGTCTCATAACGATCCTCGGGTTTCTTTGTCTATAATAATATGTCTGTCAGTCACTGAATGTAACTGAAATGTGTTGGCCGCAAGTCTCACGTTTATGTGCCTTCGATGATGATGACTTCAGCTCTTGGGCTTGGCTCCTGCCTCAACATCTTTTTTTTTTTTACTACAGTCGTAACATTGTTTAGTACTTGGCTTAGCAAATGTTACATTTTGTTGGAACAATGAGAAGATGCTGGGCAGATCTGTAGTTACCTTTTACTCATCTATCTCTTGATGTTTCTGTAGTGTTTCACTTTCATTTCATATCCCATAATAATTTCTGTATATGCTCCACAAGAATAGTTCCTTCTATTATCTACGATCTTTATTATCCCATATTATGTAATGCCAAATCCTTGATTTGCCAAAAACGTATTCTTTCTTCTCTACATCTGTAGTAATGCAAGCGTTACTTAATACTATTGCTAAAAATAAAAGAAGATTCAATAAGCCCCTTCTTTCCAACATTTTTCTTGCCAAAATGGAAGGATTTTAAACTGGGCTCAACTGCTGTTCAGCAACTTTGTTTTATTCAGAGTTTTTAATGCTATTCATATATTCGACACAGTTAGGTACGTAAATAAGAAGAATTGTTGGAAAAACAAAATATTTGTGGAACTTCCTTCACTACTGCGTCGTAGCTGAAACTTAAATCTTTAAAATTACATCCATTGACCTACTACGTGGCCTTTCCATTCTATATAATTGTTTTAGCTATTACCAACTTGACTCCAATTTTACATAAGACTGCCTGAAGTCGGGCTTATTGGGGAAGGTGGATTGACTTAGCTAATACCTTCGTCTAGGCTTCGTAGTACTTACAGTGCACACTTCTTCCTAAGTAAATCCATCCGCACGCGATTCAGTGACATTTCATGCAATTAAATTTTCAATTCGCACAGCTCAATAGTCAATATTAACAAATAGTTTTTCCTTCTAAGCCATGTTCGTGATTCCGTCGGATCAAAGGTTTTTCCACTTTACGGTCTATCGTTGTCATGTCCATGTCATTTAATATGGCAACCTACGAGGTGTTTGCATGTTTTCCTAACTTGGAGGAACACGACACGACGCATTGTCTCCGACTTCACTAGATACTAACTAAATCCGATTCCCTTTTCTCCTCTAAATTTTCCCTTTGTACACAGAGGATTTGTGCAATTCCGAAGGATTTCCGACTTTTAGAAAAAGTCGATGGAGTTCTCCTGTAATCCCCTTCTGACATTTTTAGTCCTCGGAGTCAACCCTTTCTTTATTGTGTGCTAACTCTGTGTCATGACTATCCCAGAGATTTTCTTTGTCTAATCTAACAAAATTAAACCACGTAAACCCTAGTCTAACAATATTACACTGACACACAGCCAAGTACAGCATTTAGCACTTGTTCGCCACCTTTGGCTATAGTAAATGTTAACAAAAAATTAGATATTCATATTCAGTTTAGTGTCTAATGCCATGATTATGAATCCTTCCAGAGTGTGACCTTACTGCAAGTTGTCATTGTAAACATTTTAAATATTTGTCTTATTCATTCTCTTCAATTTTTAACTACTTATTTCGCTCATAATGACTCAAGAATTCAAAGAATTGATTGAACTATGGCTCAATATAACGTGAATTATTAAGAATGTTTGCATTGTTATAACTTACAACTATAATATTTTCTGTGAATACAATAAGAACTGTATTACTATGTTATAGTTCTTAAGTTCTCATTGTAGTCGCAGTCATGCAAGAAGACGACAATAAAACAGTTCCATGTTGCCGCATGTTATGAATTCCTACCAGTACTAATTGTATCCTTTGTTTAACGGGGCAGAATAAAATTGAAATATATATTTACCTACTATAATTATCTGAAGTTTATTATTTTACTGCTGGATTATTGTATTTCATTAGAATTTGATATATTGACATTCAATTTCCACAAAAAATTTAAACTGGCATATTTTAAGCATTCAATTTTTTCTACTTTATAGAATGAATAAAAATTAGAATTTATTTCCAATGGCATAAGTAGTATCTACTTCAAAAATTTAAATATTTGAAAATAAACATGAACGGCAATAATATGACGAATTAAATTAGTGACATTAATTTAGGCACTGCAGATTTAATTATAACTTTAATAATCAACATTATCATAATTTATCTAGCTTTGTGCTTTTAGCTTTTTGCATAAGTAAGTAGGTAGTACAATATTAGCTTTTCTTGAAACAATGTTTATGTCAGCTATTGTAAAAAGTGCGTGGGTTTTTTCTCTATTGTAGAATGGAATTTGTAAAATAGCAATATTCAGCAGCAATAGAATAGATTATTTTTGCAATAACTATTAATATCTATCTGTAGAAAAATGGGAAGTCTGAAGTTCAGGCGCGCACAGGTATGTATGTATGTAGGTAGGTACTTATAATTCACGCAGGAGAAGTCTATTGCCGATATTGCAATTACGAGCTCTACGTCTTACTAATAGCCTGATGGTTCTAAACAAATTAACGATCGACAGAACTACTCTGGCAAGTTAACACACCTACCACTTTGACTGTAGCACAAAGTGATGCTTTACATTTGCGCATTAATAATAGATGATTTGTGTATTCGTAATAATGCACTATCTGTGTTCACAAAGATTACGGCTTCGTAAAAATATTTAGGTGTTGGCTCTTTGTCTAGCCATGTCGTTCTGAAATATCTGAAGTGCAATTGTTTGTTATACTTTTCCTTGTACAGCAATTTTAGGATTAGTAACCTAGTATTCAGCGCTGATAGTTATCGTTTTCTCTATCAGCCACAGTCAAGAGCACGTGGGAGGTTTCTTGTGTGGTGTCCTAATGCCCAACTAACTACTTAGGATTGAGGAGTAGTAGAAAGTCGAGGATGAATATCCAAGATCCTCATAATTCTTTCTATATTCACCGATGACAAAGTGGCTCCTTGAATTTTTGCTGTTAGCTTGATGCAATAATCAGGTCAAAGTACAAGTTGAATTAAAGGCGTTGTGTTCGTTGGCGAAAACGTAGGTGTTGATAAGGGAGCCACAGCACAGGTTATAGAGTCTTCATAACAGGATGCAACGTTGAAATACATTGGCAATTAATATCTCTTTGTGCAATTTGGCGCAGCATTAGCACTGCTTTTAAATTCATGCCATGCCAATCCTCAACATTTACTGTTCAAAATTCAAATTAAATATTCATAAAATTTACATTTATCTATATTAAAACAGGTAATAATGCATGCTGCCAAAAACATTTGTAGCATAATTACATATAACTAAATATACCTGAGAGATATATATACATACATACTATAAGTTCTGATGTGTGTTGTGTCATAATAGTTTGCATTTACATGTCTGTACGTCAAAAATAATTTACATTTGCAACTTTAGATGTATATCCTTCCTTCATGCATACTTTAACTTGTGTTCTTATGAACTGAATTGTGAACAGGTGTAAGAAGCCATAGTTTCTTAATTAACAATTCATTAAAAGCAAATTCCAGTAATGGATCTAATTATGCGTAATACATGTGCATGGTATGTCTGTACATATGATTAGTTGTATTATAATATGTTTAGATTCGCAGTTGGAGCCTGCATATCGTACTATTATAAGGACATAAGGATGTTATAATACTTTGAATGTGAACAGTCTGTTTGCATAGCGATGAATAAACTAGGTCGACAAAGTTTAAAAAAATCTTCGTGAACCGTTGGAACTAAATGGTCTCAACAAAACATTTACTGATTTACAATATTATTCTTCCTACATTATCAATATTTGTCCTATTTGATTTATTTTTAAGCGTAATGCTGCTTCTAAATGCGAAAAACTTTCAATTGTTTGCAATTTAGTGATATCCAAGGATTTATATAGTCTAAAGCGGTATGACATTATTTGAGACGCCCTTTGGGTATTAATTAAGACTATTATACTTCTCCATTGCATAAAATATGCAAGAATTGTAATCAAGACATGTGGATAGGAATTAAATCCTTCGAAATGAACAAAGTTTCTGATTGAGTAGCCTTAATAGCGAATGAATGAATGAAATTCGTCTTGAGAGATCGCTCATTCGTCACCCCTTTCAACATGTGCAGAGGCTGAATCGTAGCATCGCATGGGCATGGAAGATGAAGAAATTCTTTAATGAAAGTAAATGAAGCGTATTCTTTGTTCGTACATCAAAATGAAGAAAATGAAGGAGAAAAGATTTGTCTTATTGTTGGCTATCAGCAGGCAGCAGGGTAGGCAGTGAGTGAGCAGAAGAGCATAGAAATAGAACTATAGCTAAATGGCCATTTACTTAATAGCGATATCTATAGATATATAATATTATTTTGTTTATAATTTATACTACTTCATCAGAGTCTTGTCTTGTATGTACAATTCTGATAACTAGTGCAAGTAAAACAAAGTGGGATCAACGGATCAACCTCGAAAACTTTACTCGTTTATTCGATTTAATTTCATTCACTGCACGTTCATTGCTTGTACGTGTTCGTTTGAGACTGCACGCTCTGTTACTGTTGAGCCTGCCTATGGAAAGACAGACTCAACTTTGCGCGACTCTGAAATCTGAAACAGACAGTGTTTCATTTCAGTGGAGATGCAATTGTAGTTTTAGAGAAGATGTTGTAGCGCCTCTGTTTATTTATATTGCATATTATCTCGAACCGTACGACTCGCTCTATTTAGTGCCAACATCAAATATCGACTATCTCATATTATTCTACTATTTTCAACAAACTGATCTACTTCACTCTGGGAAAAATAATCCTGAGCAGAAGTAATCAAACGGAACAGAACTTTGCGAGATTCTGCTGGTGTGTACTACTACGGACTCTCCGGTGTCTGTGTATGTACGTCTACGTAAATAGACTTCTTCCAGACACAACAGCATAACAGTAGGGAAGGGGCAGGCACTGCACTGCCTTCAGTTCTGCCATGCATAATACAAATCCAAATATATTTGTTCTTCATTCCTCCCAAATAGCATTTCCCTTCCATTCTGCACATCTTATGAAAAATTCACAAGGAAATCTGCTACAAACTTCGTCTCCTCGCTTCCCGTCTCCCGATAAATAAGAACATGTAAACCTCCTCCCTTTCCCTGAAACCTGTCACAAAGCTATTTATGAATTTTTGAAGCTAAAGAAAAAATGATACTACTGGGAATGAATTTAGTAGATACATCCGCTAATCTTTCCTTGATTCTTTCTCGTCTTCCAGTTAATAACTAGACATTGTTAATTGAAATTGAAACCTACAAGTAAGGAATTTCAGATAGCCACTCTTGCCTTTTTGTAAACCGTAATTGTATTATTACGCTTCAGCGTGTAAAAAATTTACGATATTCGTAGTTAATCCAAATGCATAATTTGATTAGGCAATTACTGTTTCGTTCCAACATAAGCACGATTGAATTCTGAATCATATTATATATAGGTATACTATGTTCAATAGCCGTTTTCGTAAGTATTTGACTGGCATTAGATTTTGGTTTGTATCGTGCATCTCAGCATTTTTTGCTCGCACTTTACCTTCCATTTAAAATAATTAAAAGCAGTCAACTAAAATATAACTATACATCTATACATGTATATCACACATTTTAATTTAATTGTGGTGTATACTTGCTCATTATTGGTAGTGTATCAGTATAATTTACTCATAATACAATTTACTTATGATGTTTTGCTTCTTGCATAGTTATACATTTGTCAAGTCAGTACAACACACCCCAAATACATTGATTTATATTTGCTGATGTCCTGCAATTTCAATAAAATGTTACTAGTATAATTATGCCTTATTATACTCTCCATTCTTCAGTTTTTTTTACATTTCTATTATTAAAATTTCTTCATGGTAAATAGTATTTGTAATTACATCTACGGATATTTTGGTTTTCCCATTGGCAGAGTGCTTATTAATTTGTAGATTACGCATGACTTAGCAGAATTTCTAAGAAGTATCCTCTGATGAATATGGTGAAGTGACTCTTATGGTGAAATGACAATAGCATATAACACAGAGGAAGGCATTTGACATGCTACATATATATCATATATGTTTTCATTGTGTGTCATGTAGCTTATTATAGATATAACTGACGCAAAAAAACTAACTTTAAATGTTTTTTTCTCTGCAGTGATGCGAAGGGATTCGAAAAGATGAAATGGAAAGAGATTCGCGTTGGAGACGTTGTGCATTTAAGTTGTAACGATAGAATCCCAGCCGACATACTCGTTCTCCGAACCAGTGATCATGAAAATGGGTTGTGTTACATAGAGACGACTAATCTTGATGGTGAGAGCAACTTAAAACGCCGAGAAGTCATCCGTGGTTTTGCCAACAAAGTAAGTTGCTTTCTTCCTACTCACTTTCCTCGACTGTTGAAACTGAAAGTGATGAAATATGAAGCTAAATAGCTAAATAGTATTACATTGGCTACCAACGAAATTGTGTCGAAGAATTAATATTTCGTAGCATCATGCAATGTGATTTAACTCAATGATGTTTACTACTAATGACATTTCATTTCTATGTTCCAACAACGTACCAGCTAGTGGTTTTGTTTATGACGCACATTTTAAGCATAGCAGCCGCAGGCAACTAGCTACCTACTAGGCGACAGAAACATGATAGTTTTAAGTCTCTTTCTGTTTGCATGCTCACTCAACATATTTGTATGCATGGTCTATAGTGGATGGCTTTTCTGGTTTACAATGAAATTAAAACTTACATTTAATGCACTACTAAGCCATTAGGCATTATTACATATCTTCAGAAAAGGGAAAACTGCGAAGCTAATGATTTGTGGTCTGAAAAACGAGATTTTAGAGGCAGGCAAGTAAGGATACCTAAAGATAGAACTATAATTTGATTTTACATGTACTATAATTCTTGCTAAAAATATAACAGGCACTTGTAAGCCACTAATACGCATAAATACTACAACACTACTTTGTTTTCCACTTGCCTAGTCTGCCTGCAAGGCGAATCTAGTAATTATGTGTTGTAGTAGTTGTAGGTAAGCACAGTCATTTGCTCGGAAGATTCTAAGAGCACTTCAGCTATATTTAGTGTAACAATGAGACTGGAACCATCATCATAATTTTTATCCTACTACATATCTATAAAGTTTATGCGTTTAGTAATGTAATTAATTTAGTAACTGTAGATGTACATTGGAAACATATATAAGTAGAATTCTGAATAGAACTGTTTTAAAAGTTTACCAACTAATATCTTCTTAATTCTTCTGTCGCTTGAATTTTTGTAGCAAGAAAACATTATAGCCCGACGCAATTATTGCGAAGCAAAAGCATATCGCATTAGTTGACTATTTTTTTACCTTGTAATGAAATAGTAGAAGAATCTTTTACTTGGTGAATCATAAGGTATTACGAATTCGTTCATTTCTTGTTGGTAGACAGTAAGTAGGCTTATGTAACGTGTATTATGTAGACATTAATCATGATTTGACTCAGAATAATACCTAAGGAGTTGTGGTATCAAGTCGCAGAAATTGCTATTCTGTCTGTGTCAAAGTATCTTCCAACTACTCGCCTCTTAAGCTTTCTTTCTCTCTCCTTTTATCGATCAGGGTAAAAGTGGATGAGATGGATTTTTCGTAGATATTCTTTTCTCTTTTATTGTCTATTTCGTAACTTTTAGTCTTCTTTGGCTGCTGTTATGCTCGGTGCGTGATATTACAATATGGAATTGACACACGACAACAAAAAATAGAAACGACCTTTCCAACCTTACCACAGCTCCACCACAACTATTCAATACACTAGAGACAGCAGTAACGTAACTCTGTAGGTAAATGCATTTACAGAAAGGGGAACAATAAGGCAATACTTTACATAAAGGATGTAGCGAAAGAAATATTTAGTCAACCTGCCAAACTTTTTTATGAATAGATATGCGGGTTTTAAAAGAAGTTCGGCTTTTTGAGCTAACTTTAAATTTAAGTATAGAACTGTCGTCGACGGAGACAGAATTCATAGACTTGACATATTTATTGTAACGTTAATTCTGTTTTTGCAGAAGCCCTTGTTTTTTCTGACACAATTTTGATCAAACGTACTGCATCGCATCAATAGTAGGTATGATTACTAAATAGAGTTGTAATTATAGCTTCTGACTCAAAACTAGTAGACGATCACCATAATGTAATGGCTTCCCATTTCCTCTTTTTATGGAGTGTCCATATCCCTTTTTGCTATGGCTTCAAATGATTGTACATATTTGAATTTGAATCATTGTCTATCTATTACAAACTTTTGTAGAGGAAATTGGATTTCTGCACGGAAAACAGAAGGCATTACAGCATTTTGAAATAGAGAAAATAGAGAAAGTTGCTAGAGTAGAGGAAATAATAGTTTTGAAGTCGTGCTACTAACCGATTTATAGGCAGGGATTGCATATACGTAATATACTTACTAGTAGGTTAAAGGAGTACAATGATGTGACTTTTGAGTCTACTTTCTTTTGTTTTACAGCAGGATACATTCCAATCGCACGAATTCGACTGTAGAATTGAAGTTAAAGCTCCGACAACAAAGATTTATCAATTCGAAGGAACTGTGATATGTAACGACCAAACTCGTGTTGCTGTGACAGCGGAGAATCTTTTGCTTCGGGACTGCATCCTTAAGAATACTGACTTCGTTGAGGGGATTGTTGTGTACGCTGGTGAGTGACATCATGACTTAACTTATTATTTATTCAAAACAGGACTTTTCTACCATTCCAAATATTAAGCTGAATTTATACAAAAGCAGTTTGAACCCGAATTGGGAATTGATACGGGTTGAATACATTTTTATTGTTAGACAGGAGTTCGCCGAGTGGTAAGTGTATAAAATGTGAGTTAAGAAATTTGATATGTACCATTTCTTTCGTTGCTGCTCCATGGTTTCCTATGTTCAATGATTCCTGTGTATATACAAGTATACAATTCCAGTCATTCAATTGAAAATGAAAGTGATCAGACGTTTTTGTAAGGGTGCCTGTTACGAGGAAATTTTATTTGTAAGGTCAACCATGAAAAAATTGAACGGGGAAAAGCAATTTTGATGTTAAGTAATCAGAGTAGACAGTTCCAAGGCTTTGTGAACGGATTGGGTTTTTTGTTCGTCAGAAAGCCGGAGATGAAAAGTTCCTGTGAGTAGTCTCTCTTTCTCCCCTTCCTGCAAAAACAGACAGAAGGAACTTCGATTTTGATAGCCGACGTCTCACTGTCAGCTCCATGTCACAAAACTTGCAGTTCAACTTCAGAGTCTAAAAATATTACTTTTCTCCCATTCTCGGATTTAAATAATGTAATGTCTTTAATGGCAGCAAAGATTCCCTTACTATTTTTGTGGCTCAATAGTGAAAGTCTGTCCGACTGTCTGGTAGTGACATGGAAGTTACCAGTCAAGTTACGTAAAAATAGACAGACAATTTTTTTAAAATAACAACACCATGCTACTTATTGTTATTACGTAGCACATAGATAGGTATTTGTACAATTTTGATAATTAGGTACTACTGCTTTAATAAATTTTGTATATTCCTTCCTTCCCAAGTTCCCATAGTCTTTCTTTAATATTATTATCAATTATCGAGAGAAAAAACCCCAAAGCATATAATATATTGCCCTTTTTTGATGCGTTTAACGCACAAACGTCATTTGTGGCCAGAATTTAAAAGCTACATATTGGTGGTATTTATGAGCAATCAGCTGAGTCAGATCGGCATGCAGGATAGATCGCATTGACCACGACATAAATAAAAATAATTTTTTGCTCTATGCTGCTCCTTGCGTTTTTTGCGGACTTTTGGGGGAAAGAAAATATTTGTGAAGCGATCGGGCTCAAAGTACATTCTTGTGTAGCAATGATTAAATTGTATTTATAGGGAATATAAACAGTTGGCCCCGTTTCACTTTCAGTGACTCGCAATCATCAAGTTTGTTCTGCCGGAGAAAGTAAGAGAAATGATAAGAATCTGCGTCCGTACGGAAGAGTGAAGTAAAGCTTTCGTACTTTTATTTTAGTTCCAAAATAAATATTGTAGTAGCAATCAACCAATATGTTGTGGAAGTTCCACTTTTCGATGGAATGGCTATGGCAGAAAATGTTTGGAGCTACCTGTGAGATTTCTGATCCGTAGAGGTCTCATTTCTACTTTTGTATGCTTTGTATCAAAGCAATTCAATAACAAAACGAGGTCACCTTACTTTCATCAAATTGCATGTCTTGCAATGAAACCTTTTCAGTGTTATGTTTTCATTTAAGGAGCATAAATTTTCGCTTATTGGATTCTGTTTCTGCTTTCGGGGCATACTTACTTTATAAACAGGAAAATGTTTCTTATTTTCCCCTTTCACTTGGCACAAACTAAATAAGGAAGCACTCGTGAAATCCCAATCGCTCTAAATGGAGGAAATCGAGTAAAATTAGTTTTTTGCAATATTCTCTTCGCTATTAAATCATGTTAAAAGTCCAATTGGATTCTGCTTGTTTAAAAATACCTTCTTGAGTGGAAGGAAACCGAGTCCTTTTAGTGGTTTTTGAGTTGAGAGAATGGGAGCATTGGATTAGAAGTAGATTGGAAAGCTATTAGGGTTATCACTAAACCTTCCACATCACTAATTCCTATCCTCCTGTCATTTAACTTGGCATTTCGACTTTGATTTAGCTTTTAGTGGATTTTGACAAACAAAGGACGTTTTCTACCTCTTTTTGTCGTATAAGACAGGAAGCTATGGTTACCTACTACAGATCTGTATAAGATATTTATTGTGTATTTTAAGTTCTTTGTTAAAAGCATGGCAATAACTGTCTATGATGTTTTACTTTGATTTAGGTCGAGAAACGAAGACGATGCTGAACAACAAAGGTTCTCGTCACAAGCGTACCGGTCTGGAAAGAATGATGAATTTGGAAGTATTGTGGTGCGTTGTAATTCTCGCTGTGCTGTGTATCGTTGGGGCAACGGGCTCAGGATTGTGGCTGTCTTCCTTCCCCGAAGTGCCTTTTGCCCTTGATCCCTTGAAGGACAATACTAGCAACCCTAACCCTTTCCTTGACGCGTGTCTTAGTTTTCTTACATTCATCATAATCCTTCAGGTACTTGTTTAAAACTTATTACTCCTATTACAAAGCTTACTTTTAGTTTGAAACAAGCAAAAATTAAGTAGTGCACTTATTTATCTATATCTGTGAGCATAGAAGACTGAAGAATGTTTTTGTTTTGCTCGTTCTTGACTTGAGCTAATGCGTATCGGTGAGGACTAGTAGGATAAGTCATGCTCTATAGTATAAATGCCGAGGTGGATTTACCAACCCGGAATATTTAACACTTTTGACAACCTTGGCACCAGACAATAGACGTTGTGATTATTTAGCTCTATCGAGTTTCACTAAACCCTTCTATTCTATTATTTATCTGATGATTAATATTTAAATGTGCAGACAGGGCCAATGGCTGGCTCCATCCATCTGAAAATTGAAATTAATATCAAAAACACCTTGTTCTGAATCGGTTTATTAAAAAATTAACACCTACACCACTACATCTACATGGTTTGGGCAGGGTCTCCTTTTCTGACCTAGATAGATATGGAAATATAGATCCGAGATGCTAAAATATTTTTGCATAAAAGTGTAGAGCAGTATAGTAACATCAATTATTTACATCCTATATCAGGTTGAATATGCTACTGTTATCGGCACACCCATGTCGGGAGCTACTGATTATTATTTCATTCGCCCGCTGTCACAAGTCACATTTTGCAACACTTTGCGATATTTCCGTTTCGCAATTTTGGTATTTGCAGAAAGTAAATATGTATTAATTTGGCAAAAACAGATTGATTGAGATTGACTGAATGGTGCTTGCCAAGCTCACAACACTTGCTTGCTTTACAATAGTGTTTGTTAGACTGATGTGCGGAATGAGAATTGTTGTGTCTAGTCAGTTATTAATAATGTACTAATTACTTACTAGGTGATGATTCCACTTTCATTGTACGTGACAATCGAACTGACCAAGTTAATGCAAATCTTCCATATTCAAAACGACATTGAACTATACGATCCCGAAACGAATAAAAGAATTGAATGTCGAGCAACAAACATTCCAGAGGACTTGGGACAGGTAAACATTTTGTCATTTTATGGACCATTTAATATTATGACGCATAATATTTGATAGGCATAGCTACTAATATAATAATTTTCTCAGAATAGATTCATATTGATGATATATTTTAAGATTTTTACTTGGTAAAGTTCAACGGGATAGATCCATCCGCTTTGTATTACTAACTGATGTTCTATTGTCAGTAATGATCCTACACAAAATGCAGTAGGATATCCTAATATCGCGACCTTTTATGATATTATAATTCTAAGAAATTTGAATGACATTTCCGTTCAATAGAAAATTAATGCTAATAGTAATGGTAAACTTCCCGGAAAATTGATCAGTGTATATGAATTGAAGATAGATTAGGTTCATTTTGTATTCCACGAGTAAGGCTTTTATCAGTGTTACTTTCATCTTTCATGCTAATGTTCACTACTCCCCGCAAATGCCAACATCTACTCATAGGGCACATTTTATGCAGTAGCTTTTAGTGAAAGCTAAAAGTTTGCGTATTTTAGCGGTTTAGATTCACAGGAAATCGTAAGGTAGGATTCTAGGGGTCTGTAGTTGCCTAAGAGACGTTATACAAGGTTTATCTGTCCAGCTAATAATCATTGCAATTATACTATGAGTTAGATAAAGACATAAAAATGCAATGCCTACGTAAAATCAAATGCAGAGCTACTATGCTAATATTTAACTTACGTTTATATTCTCAACAAGCATGTACCTCTGATTTAAAAAAAGAGGTGTAGGTAGGTGTCAAATTATATACACATTAGCTAGTGTTACCAAGTAGATTTGCAATGGCGTTACAAGAGTTTAAGCACCACCCAAAATCTCTAACAATGCACTATAAAAACTTGTGTGATAATTTGGTGGGAATTAATTATTAGTTGAGCACTTTCTATGCTGTAACTTTCTACAGGTGACCTAAATATATGTACACATGTGTATTCTGTATACGTAACCTTTTCCTGCCATCATTATTCAGTTGAGCACATTTTGTTTGAAACTAGAGAATCAATAGATTTTATGGAAGTGCATAACAAGGTTGTTTGCAAAGTATACTTTGGAAACGGAGAACATTAATTCAAATTAAGGTCTGTCGCTCTTGAGAACGAGTGGATCGCTCTGTGTCCTAAAAAGGTTGATGATGCAAGCTTAGCGACGTTACATTCGTTTTGGTTTGGACGCCACTAGAAATTGTCCTTAATACCTACTTTATATTCATGGGACATGTTTTCCTTTAGAAATATTTTTTAAATATCTTTATCTGCTTCCTGTGCTCACTGTAAATGTCACCACGTCCATTTAGTCTAAAGAAGGAAAGTGTTAAGGAAATGGGGCAATGAGCTAATAAGGTCGTGACTTTTATAGCAATGCAGTCCTAGTGCTGCAAGCAATAATGGGATTATGTCGGTGTTGCTTGGTGCTATATTGTCATGTCTTGTCAAAGTCTTCTATTGGGTTCAAGTACCGAAGGCTTATGAATATGACTACGTCGTACCTCATTGTAGGCACCGCACGTAATGATTAAGAGTTTACTACTACAAAGCATTTCCTTCCACCATGCACCGCTGTCATTATGCAATTAGAGAAGTAGTAGGCTCTTAGATAATGGAGGAGCTATCTGCCATTGTTAAGCTTAGCTATTATGAGGCATGACGTAATCTGCAGATTGGGTGCGTGCATTCACTATACTGTGCTGCACTTTTCGGCTAACAATTTATGAATCTGCTTCACATTAATCCTTCGTCAGGCAAGAAACTGACTGAATGCAGGATGTAACTATGATAAATAGAAATATGTAAGTTAATGTATCGAAACTGGTGTGCTGTCTTATCAGTGTCTATTGCATGCATGAACCTTGCTTTCTTCCCCTAAATTCTCATCATTGGTAAAAGATTTATGAATCTATTTCTGATAAAGTGAAAGGAGTAGTCGCAATAAAGTTTTCAGTACGGAGCAATAAATTATTTGCCCTACTTTCCTTATGCTTCTAAATCAAATAAGGAGAGAAATTTAATACCTGGATGAAAGTAGAGCACCCTTCATAAAATTAATTGTTAATTATACAACGCCATAAATGTGTTCGTCGAACTTCCCTGTTATATCACCAGATAAATAATCTGTATCATCATTAAATAGTAATCATCTATAGTTTTATTCAGGTACTAACGTTTAGGAAATTTGAATAATGTGAATAATGATTCCCTGATCGTTAGGAGATCATACTGTTATGAGTTTTATATTGCATATAAGGAATACAGATAATATTATTACGCATCTCATATATAGAACAAAGAATTCGTAAATTATATCTAGAGTGATGAAATGTATATGTATCTACCAAAAGGTATCTTTTTCTGATTTAAAACAATTCATTGTTAAATTTAATTATTATGGTTCTTTCTTAGCAAACTGAAAACACATTTAATAAATTTAAATAGGTAGACCTCTGCGATTTTGTAATGTAATACCGTAATTACATAGTAATTGGCTATTATTTTACATGGATGATAGTGAGCAGGGTGATCTTTTTAATTGAAACATGACCATTGGATTAAGCGAATGATAATTACAAAGATTTTAGCTTAAGAAAATCTAACTTGAAAAGCAGTGTTGTGATATGATTATGTAAGTCTTGACGTCATCCGAAAATCTGTTGGCTTTTTTGTATCTGTATGTGATGATTTGTTTGTTCAACATAATTACACAAAATTCTGTAATATAGATGGATATGGATGCATGTGCCTATTTTTCGTGACTCTGTGTGGTTGCGAGTTGTGAATGCAGTGCAGTATGTACGTATATGTATTAGTAAATTAGTAAATACTATGCAATGCAGTTTGCTTATGGTCTTATTCCTTTTTTGTCCTTATGCTCATAACTGGCAATGTTTATTTTGTTACTCTGCTGAGTGTGTACTCTGTGTACTTTAGAATCTTCGTCAGATAGCTTTCGCTTGCGTTTAAATTATTTCTATTTGTAGATTAGCGAGAATTCGCCTGGTTTACATTACTGAATTGTCTGTCAGTAGTGTCATATTCCTGCTATCAGCCCACTTTGTGTTTAAGATCGGAATTTTTAAGCAATAGGTCCCTTTTTTAAACCGATGACAAATATTTCACCTTACGTGCGATCATACACACAATGCCACTCAGTGTGTGGTAATGTATAATTATTGACTGTTCAAAAACTTCTTAGTTTCTTTACTTGAAATGTGGTACTGACCATTACTCATCACATATTCTAGTAATTATTATTAATTAAGTAGGCAATAAATACCTCCTATGACTAATAAGTAACGATTATTAGTTTACTCAGTCCGTCGATTCATTATCAGTTTAGTCGTTATTGGTAAAATTACTAAAGTTTTGAAAATTCGCTACATACCTTAGCATTAATAACGAATTTAACTTAAGTGATAGACGAATTATGTAGCTGTCATAATTTTTTCTGTATGAAGATTATTCGTCAAAGCATACTGAGCTGAGTTAAAGAAATGAATAGGAAAATAGGAAATGACAATAGTTACTAATTACACATTCAAATAATTTGTTCTGTTACATTTTATCTGATACAGTTTTTTCTGTCCAGACACAAGGACATTGCTAGCTGTATTGTCATTCATGCTATTGTGTGCATAATCATATCTGCTTAGTTTCTGACTCGTTTTCAGTTTTTCAGTTCAGAATTTGATCCTTTTATGCTGACGGTTATAAGGTTGACGACGATTGTTCAAATACTTGGGAACATTGGAGGAATATAAAAACAATAAATCAGGGCGTTTGGGCCTTTCAAAATATAGTAAGCGTGGCATCTCGCATCGCATGCACGGAAGATAACGTGATCGTGATGACACAGGTAGACCAAAGGGAGCACGCGATATCATGCAACACACAGATTTCTGCTAGACAGATATCCTCAAAAAGGACAGTGTAATGATTGTTTTGGGAAACTATGGAAGCAATCAGTTACGAAGCTATTTACAGATATGTAGAAAATAGAAAACTTCCAACCTTCCAGTGTGCGACCATCAATTACTTTGCGCACGATTATGGCCATTATTATTTTGTGGTAGATTTGTCATGAAAATTGCCAGAATAAAGGTAAAAGCAAATATTCTTTTCGACCGGAACCTGTTCCGTTTCGATCTACTATAGTCGTGCATATATAACAACATGCTGTTTACGTCATACCAGCTGCAAAATCATTTCCAAAAATAATGTTTTAAATTAAATTTTTAGTGATAATCATATTTCTTAATATACCTTACACCTAATAACTATTTACTACTGTCAATGCTCCGAAAAATTCACACTTGTTTATTGATGCTTTATTTTCCTAAAGTAATAGTCTTGGTTCCCTCAACTCAGTTTTCTGTATTTAGTATTTAGTAATGTAACAATTGCTTTTTTTGGGGTTAGGTTTAGGGGGTTCTATTTAGGCATACCCATATAGTTTTTACTGTCGGAACGCATTCACCACTCAAATAAATTTGTCTTTTAAAAATTCAAAGTCAAATTTTGTTTGTTGTATAGGATCCTAGAGGCAAGAAGGTCAAATTTATTTTGAGTAAACACGACTCACCTCAATTTTTTACGTTATTTGGCTCAATTATTAGAGGCTGATCTAAATATTTGGTTTTTGGATGCGTTATTTTGTTACGCAAAATAAGTTTGAGCCTTGGCTGTTATTTGTATGCTACAAGTAAATATTAAACCTGTAGCAAAAGCAAATATTACAAGCGGCGAAGCAAATATCGGTGGCAAGGTGGCATGAATTGTTTCACTGACAGGGTGACAATGCGATGAGATAACGCCATAATGTTAAATCAGTCTTGGAAGAAAATCGAAAAACATCTGTACTTTCAAAAAAATTTTGGATTTTACTCCCACCCTAAGAGACCATATTGTTTTATAAAGTTTGAAAAAATTGTTGTTTGAACGAAACCGTTCCCGAGTTTTTGCTGGGAGGACGGTCAGCCAAAACATTCCCATGAAATAACTACCTACCTAAATACTGATACACAATGAATGATGATAATGACAATGCAATTAAATGGAGTAGCCTATTAGTGGATACTATTTGCCTATTTTATTTGATTTCTGAAGGCGAGACGAGATGCTCCACTAGCGGAGCCGTTAACCCTGAATTGCATTTTTCTATATTCTAAAAATCTTTGGACATGATTTGCTATTATTATGTATTTTGCCCACGTATGTAATTCGCTGTTTAGCAGAGATATGTAATTGGTAAATATTTGTGCGAGACATGTTCCGCACTCTGCCAATGCGTCAGTCTTCTCCAAGCACTCAGTTTGCATAAACTCAATTGTTATGTAAATAGGTTATTATATGAATAAATGATTTTTGACGGATGTTCTATTATCACGAAAAATATTGGAACATAAATACATAGACGTGTACGCATTTTGTATTCAAGGCTTCAAGGAGTAACAAGATGCTTCAAATTCTGTGCGAATATAAGGTTATCGATCCCTTCTACTCTACAGATAACCAAAAAACATAATAATAATCTATCTCTGTGTATTAGCATACATTGTCAGAATATTTTTAAAAGAATGGCACAATACACAGTCACTGTACCGTGAATATACTTTCGTACTTATTTTACCTACGAAATACTGCAATATAGGTGTAGTATCCTTGAAGAGAATTTCTTATAATGTGGCTCTGCCCATCGTTAAATACATTCAAAAATAAAAACCACGCATCTAATAGATTTTCAGGGTTCGGCGTTATGGTAATAGCTCAAATATGCATGCACATCTATTCATGATCACACTTTTTGATTGACGGGGCATCATTAACCGACTGCTAAATGAAATAAGCAATGCTTTCAGCGAACTAGTGTGACTTCACTGTTTATTTTTGTACTAAGGAGGTCATTAAGGACACACTGCAGAATGTAAGTATCACGGAAAATTTATTTTTGATGCCTCTTGTTGATCATGCAAAAACCCAGGCTATCGTTCCTTAGTGGAAAACCAAATTATGTGCCTGCTAAATTATTTCTGCAATAACATTAATTTCTGTAATAGATAAGGGGATTCTACAGTAGTGTCCAGGTTTTTGACTTCTAAATGTCACGTTCTTCTCAGGAACACTCAAACCTACGTCTGTTTTGCATAACATGGAGAGAACATAATATAGCGTTTATTTAGGGGAGGTCAATATGGAATAATTAATAATTTGTTAATTGGAAAATACTTAAGATATAAATAAAAGCACTCAAAGCAAATGTACTTTCCTGAACATCATCATGATTCATGCCCGTTATAAGTTCAAGTGTAAAGTACATAGTAGAGCAGACTCAATTCATTCCGCGCCTAACAGTCTAAATGTCTATACGTGCTTGTAAATGACAAGTTCATTCTGTACTGTTTGTACTAGACAACTGAGGTTCTTAAACTTCTTATTTTGTGCTAGGAGCTCCCATTATAAACATTTAAATGTCCAAAGCATACTCAAGGTGGAAACGAGGAAACTAAACAGATATACGTACTAAGAGTGAAGCTTTTAATTATATAAAAATATTGATTTTATTTTTCATGGACTGTGACAGGGATTTGGATGACTATAGCTGTCGGTAGTCTGCATTATGCATAGGTACATTGCTTGATTGCTATTGTGTTTTATGTATGGTATAGTATACCGTATATCTCGAATTAGTTCTTCCCTCGACATAAAGGCTATGGTGAAACATTAGTTCACCCGGCAGAACTAATACGAGATATACGGCATATTATGTGACAGACACAGCCAGGGACCTAAATAGAAGGGGACTTGGCTAGCGTCAAGCAGCGATCTTATAGTAGACCTTCAAATTCCCGAATTAGGGGTACCACATTTTGGCCAAGTAGGTGACTTGAACCAATAGCCAAGTCCCCTTTCTTTAGGTTCCCGGCTGTGCCTGTCACATATACGCCCAAGCTTTCTTTGTGTGGTCTGGGTTTTTGTGTGGAACATGGCACCATCGGAATCTAGGATTTAAATTATATTCCATGCTGAATGTTTTCGCTATTGAAAATACCTGGAAGTGTCCTTTGTTGTTCGTCCATCATTAAAACTGTATTAGGCGTTACGCGTTATGAATATAAGCTTGGATTATAAAGTTTTTGCAATATGTCGAAATAGAAATTCTATGTTATACTCGCTGGAATCTACTAGGAAATAATGGTGTACTCGACTGGAAGTAGTGAATAGCTGTGAGGAATGAACTAATAGGAGATTTTCACATTAAATTGGCCATAGTATAGGTACATTAAGCTGCTGGGCAGCTTTCTGCAAAATCGAGATTTGCTGATGTCTACGAAGTCAATTGTACAAATTTGTATTCCACTATTTCCACCAATGGCCCACAAAATTCTGCAATTCAGGCACTCTCGTCAGCAACTTCAATTCCCTCATGATTTAGCACCAATTCCGCTAAATCTGAGCAGTGATCACCAATAATTAGTTTAATAGGCTTCTGCAAAAGGCTGCAGTGATAAAATTGACACTGGGTTATCTTATAATATTGGCATCTTACTCAAATAGTTTGTGTAATGTTTATAGCCAGCTAAAATGTTAAGTGTCTGCAATAAAGGCTTGTTCATTTATTACACACTAAAAAAGGTAGGATTTTCCTGTTTGTTGGGTAAGACCGTGTAGTGTGTGCTTTTCTCGTTTCGAGGAAGTGAAAGTTTCTTTCGCAAAACTGAGTTTGTAAAAAAGAGGCAGTGAAAATAATGTGGAGAATAAGAAGAAAAATATTTTAATCAAATGAAGACAAGTAACTCGGCTGTTTTATAACGGTTACATTTGTGTCTACCATATTTGAGATGGCAAAGTACTATAATATTAGTGATGCGTTTTGAAGGCATCACACTAAATTTATTTCATGCTTTTTAATATTAAAATACTTCAGTTTTTAGTAGTGTATACTGTAACTGCTATTTATTACGTAGGTAATGATTATTTAATGCTCTCATTTATAAGGCCATTTGAAGAAACTAAAATATTCCTAGACATCTTACGTATGTATAGGTAGTTGTGTGAATCTTGGAGATGTTGAACAGTTCAAGGCTTTCGACGGTTATATAAGAGAAAGGTAATTGGGCGACTTCTCTCTTGGAGAAATGAAAAGTAATGAGAGTAACTTTGAACTGTAATTGTTTTATTTCCATAATAAAACAAACAATTTGCACATTGCACATGGTGCTCAAAGTTGGTTTTCCATTTAGTCTTCTCTAGACATACATACAAATGAAACACAATTTGGAATGGTACCGAAGGTTGCTAATACTTGCGCAGGGGTAATTATAAACAGTATGTTCTATTTCACCGATGGCAGTGTTGTACCTCAGACATGTAGGCTACAAGGTCAGGTCTTTAGTTGTTTAATTATGATAGTCGTCTTTTATTGCCCATGGGTTAGTTGTCTCTGTCTGTACTTATATCCTGGTTAGTGGTTATAAGACATTCAGTTGAGGTTGCTGTTTGTTCCTTACAAGACAAATCTTTGTAGACTGCTGAATTTGATAATTAAGTGGAGTCTAGAATCTTGTAACAATGAATGCCTCGTAGTGTTCCTTACTTTTATGTTTCGCATTTTCAAAGTAAGGAAGAAAGTGCATTTCACCTCATGGTACAAAAATTAAAGTTTGAAAATTACAATAAAATGAACTTCATTAGTTGATGGTGAAAAGCAAATGAATTTTTCAGGCTATTTTAACTGAAATTATAGTCGTCGTTAGCCGTTCATTGCATAATGTTTCCCCCAACATAATGTTTGAAAGACATTTTGTTGAAATTCGTGTCTTCGTAATTCGTAAGATTTGTTAAATACCTACTCAAAATAATATAATCTGAAATGGTATTCAATTGAAATTCAAAATCCAATGCAGTGTCAGTAGTCAAAAACAGGGCACTGTACAATGTAAGAAATTACTGGGAAATATTTGCAGCCGTGTTTGTTTCCAAGGTTGGCTTGCTTATCCGTTCTTTGTTGGAAATTCGTGGTGGATTACGTAGGACACTCATCATCACAATTTCTGTGTAGTAACCCGTTCTTTGTTCCTCCTCTCTATTTTTATGATGCATTCTTTGGTAGCTCTGTTGTGCTCTGTAATTAAAAACTTCGGAAGCCATGTGTACCTGTCTGACTATTTTAATTAGCGAGTTTGTTAGCGCCCTTATTCTCTTTCTTTTACTACTAATTTTGGTCTGTACAGGAATAAACTGTGAATATGTATGTATATCTCACAAATACACTACACAGCTCCAACTCACTGAACCAAATAATTCTTACCAAAGGGATTATAGCAAGTACAGTTCAGCTTATTAATTGTACCGTAATTAATTAGCAGAGCTAATGTGAAAAAGATTCTGTCCCATATACTTTATTTGATTGTCAGGGGAAATGGCAATGGGAGCATCGAAAATAATTTAAATGTAAAGTAGTATTTACTGTCTACTAGGTGAATACTTATATTACATGGCAAAAGGTTAATTGGGTAGGTGAAATTAAATTATTTAGCTTCTATTGTTCCTCTTAAGCTATCACACTGACTTGGAGTGTGCATTTATGTCCACCAACCGTTTGTAATGCCAGTATATAGCTAACGTCGTAGACAATTTAACGCGTAGTTCTTTACAGGGGCCTTTCATAATTCAAACCAAGTCTTTTATTTATCTTTCTTGTTTGCTTAATGAATTAATAGGAAACTCGTCATGACAGTTTGACGGGCTGAAGATGTATGGAAACAGATTATACAAGCCCGTGTTTCGTTATTGCTTTCGAATATTTATTACCGTTGACATTCAAAATATGTAACATACCTACTTACTTATTTCACATTTTACCATTTATTTATGTTGCCAGAAATTGACTGAGTTTTAAGCTAAATACGAGGAACATAAATGTTTTTGAAGTAAGAAGGTGTAATTAGTAACAAAATTGATCTTGTAGTATATTTTATATGAAAAGACAAAGAGTGATGACGGAGACCAAGGTTCAGGCTCTGTGCTATCATTACGAAGTTAACAGGTGTCTGGTGAAAGTACTGGAATTACACTGCATATGGGCTCCTTATCTTTTATCTACAAACTCTTTAATCCGCATCGATTTTGCTGAAACTACTGATGGTACTAAACTACTTAATCGCATGAAGCGAGGAATGGTGTTCCAGGAATACAGGCAGCAGCGATAATTTGTTAGGTTATTATTAAAGATGCTTTTACTTAGTTCTACTTTCCATAGTGTACATAAATATTATTATGCAAATGCTCTTTTAGTTTAGGCATACATTTTAGTAAGTGGTATGGCAGGCTAGGAATGAATATTGCAACTTGTGAAGGACCTATTACTGACAATTTGACACTTATGGTCAAACAGGAGAAAATAGGTGAAAGGAGAGAGTGGAAAGTAGAAAATTATCATCCGAGAAGTAAGACAGCCGACGTTCCAATTCCAGTGAACTAGTAAAGTGCTTGTGTGTACTTCTTTTGGGTTAATAAATTCAGACAGGGAATGAAAGTTAGAAGTAAGTGGTTGTAATGGACGTGTGGTTCGAAGTTTCCATTTGCTCTATTGAATATATTATGTAATTACGTAGCTGCTCTACCTTATCTAGCTCCATTTAATGGCTAGGCTGATGTACACTGTAAGGCTGCTAAAGAGTTTCATATGTTACTTACGGATTGTTTGGTGAAATGAAGACCTGTACTGTCCAGAATAATGGCCCATTTTTCTTTTTATGTTTGTTTTGTGACTCTGGAACTTTAATTTAAATGGGATGACGCTTTGCAGTTTATTCCTATATTACCATATAATATGTGTGTGTAGAGTATAGAAACATATGCTAAAATTGCAAACTGTAAATTGGTCATTAGCCTGGATGTATGAAATAGTGAATGATGTCCGTTTTTTATGTTTATTAGGTTTCCATAAATGTAGTGCAATTGTAGGCTAACGGTTTTAGGGGTGGATATTATCGATGCATTTAAATCTAATGGTCTTACGGGGGAAAGTATAGCTTCTTGGTAGCAATGAAGAATAATAAATGTTGCCAGGAGCTTTCAGATGTACATATGTATAAAATGACAAAACTTTAGAATATCTACAGAAAATTTGCAAAACCGCAGAAGTAATGATAGTGAGCTAATGCATTAAGCAAATAGACCCAAATAACTGCGCTGTGTTGTGTGTTATTATGTTGTGCATTTCAGGCTTCTGCGAAAATTGAAAAGCCAAAGTGTGCATATGTATAAAAGAGCATACGGGCGTGTTTTATTACAGTGCTTATCCACTTTCTATAATTTTGGCGAAGAATAAGTCCAGAAATGTGTGCACTTGGTAAGAGAGCAGCAGGGTAATTTGCAGAGCTGTGGTTTTCATCCTGATTACTAGTTATGTGCGCATCGTTAACCCTTGTAGTATGTAGCTTTCGCTATTAAATTTTCCCCCTGCCTAGTCTGTCAACAAATTACCTTGCCTTTATCTTAGTGCTTGCTGTGCTTGCTCATCCTTCTACAGTCACTTTGTTCTTTTATTTGCCCTTTCCTTTTAGTGTCTGAGCTAAATAGAGCGAGACTGAGAATCTCGAATTTCTGCTGCAACGCAGGCTACCGCTCTAATAACTGGACAAACGGATAACCGAGGTCAACATATCAATAGATTTTGTTTTATCTTGCCTTTGGCACACACGAGCGAAACTAAACCTCGAATGCATAAGATAATCTAGCAACACTTGACCAGTCTGTACGGAAAAGTCGAAAAGCACGGAAGCCACCGTCCACTGACATTTCTAAATGGGAAAGGGAAACTTGTAAATTACATTTGATAGTTTATAAACACAACGAGGACAGATAACTTCGATAACTTATAACGTCCACTTAAATTATCTCTGTATGCAATGTGTGCAAGATATAATGCTGCAATTTTATTCGAGTACCTCGAAACATCCTTGCTTATTTTTTGCATTCATTTTTCATTTGCACTTTTTTCTGACAGCATAATAATAATATGTAGAACGCCAAAGTTAAGTCCAAAGCTTATGGTGCCGTGTATTTACAGAATCACCAAGGTCAGTGGGAAAGTAAATGTTTACATGAATGTATGTTCCGGTTCCTGTATTATTCTATCAATGCAAAAAAACCCAATTCAACCAAAAACTATATTCAATTATCTCGACAACTATAAATTGCTACTTTCTCGAGTTCCCCCGTAATGATAACTGCAGCATAGCATGGCACACGTAAACCGTATAATTAAAAGCTTAGCTCATGGATATAAATTGGCAATTCTATGATAATATTTTTCTGTTATGAACACAATACGTTATCTCTACTTTCTTTTGGTAGAAAGTTCGTAGCTAAGCTAAGTTTGCTGCAGTACTTTTTAAACTTTTTTTCTTCCTCTAACAATGCATGGTAATACAATACAATATGTAACACATAAACAGGTATCCTGTTCGACGCCTCAAACTCTATTTTTTCTAAACGTTATCTAATTTGGTAAAAATGAACAGTTGCAGACGGATGGAATAGTTAAAACGATATGGCATTAGTTTTTGAAGGACTTCTCTTTCCTTTTCTGTAATTTATTGATTGGGTTTGAACATTTTTGTTTTACAAACAATGCTTACAATTTTTTGTCTATATATAGCTACTTATTATGTGCTCGATTCGTTCCACGATTTCTCATTATTCATTACTAATGTAAAGAAGCTTAGCAAATCAATGACTAATGAATAAATAAATATTATTAGTCTAAGTGGATACATAGAAAATTCCAGAAATAATTACAGACAAGTGAATAGCATGTTTCGGGACACGCTAAAAATATTGAAACATTTATCAACGTAGAAGAATATTTTAAATGCTGATAAATATGGGGCTAACTTGAATTGAAAACTTTGTAATGTATTTTCTAGTTGGTAATGGGTTACCTCCCGGGTTCGTGTTTGATAGTTTAGTCATGTCGTAGTTATTTATTTATTTCCAACTTATGATCGTAGCATTGCAATATTTCAATTGAAGGAGGCAAATAGTTCGTGTCAATTCTTTTATCATTTCCACTTACTTAGATGCCTAAGTAGGTATATTATATTTAGTGTTTACCTAGTTTAGTGATCTTGATAGTTTTGAGTTGTTCTGTTATGTGAGTAACCATCGTCGCCTCGCCTCTACAACATTTATGACATGTTCTTTGTATCTTACACGATAGGACATGGCATACACGCTTCAATGCGTTCCGTGTCGTACGGACGAACGCCAAGGTCGAAACTTATAGAAAGATTTTCATTCACTTTCAGAGTAAAAAATTACTATGTACGTGGGCTGTAGTCATGAATTTTTTATTTGGGGAGTGCTTTGTGGGATCTTAATTCCATAGACCACAAAAATCATTTCACGAAGGGTGGTGAGTGTTTTCTGCGAGCATTGAGCACAACTACTGCCAAACTAAAACGCTGCAGACATTTTTCATGGACAGTTTGTCCCAACATAAATTACGCGATGTCTTTTCAAAAATATACCTCTTTCCAACACAATGCTTTTCATATGTAATAATAAACTGACTGACAATGAGTGTCTATATTATTACTTCCAGAACGCAAAATTACTAATAATGTGTTTTTACTATTAACTTATGTGCTTTTAATTAAATATGATTTGGAGTTAGTCAAGTTAGGTCGTAAATCATAAATAATGGAATTGGAAGCACTTGCATGCATTCATTACATTTATAGTACATATTTGTAGTAACGCAATTATCTAGTAACATTCATTCAAAGCATAATGTTTTTGAACACGAAATGATTCGTGAACAATACATAGGTATACACTTCTTCAGCAGTAGTCATGAAAATAAATAAAATTCATTCTAGATATTAAGCTACTCGCACTTGTCAACGCTATGAACTACTCGTAGCGTATAGGTAGGTACTCATAATGTACTTAGGATTAAGATGCTAGGCAAGGACGCTTCGTAATGCACTTTCATTCTTCCTATATGCAATTTTGCTTCCTTGATATGTCACACAGTCATCTTACTATCATTATCAGGTCTAGTTAGAGAGAAATACTAAGGTTCCACTTCATTGTTAAGAGCGAATGTATGGTTACAACTATTTTTCACCGATGATCTGTACATTTATCATATTTTATAATTTACGGAACTGAATACGCTGTCACGCCATTGTACAAGTACATGCATTGTACTTTATATGGATTCATACATTGTCATAGTTACATTTTACACTAATAATGTGTTAATTTAACATTGACATAAATTTGTTTGACAATGCAAAACGGTTTTTGACTTAAGTGTAATAGATTACTATATATCTTTAATTGTCAAAATTAATTTTGACTTATATACTGTATTATTTGTAAATATGTAAACAAAAAATGCTTCTACATTATCACTGTAGGATATAGTATAAGTATAGGTATTAGGACATAAAAGCAAATGATTTATACTTCTTGCGACTTAGACGAATTAAAAATGTTATTTTACAATTGATTTTTGGCTTCACAATTCTAAACTTGGTATTTTTTTATATTAATTTCAGATTCAGTATGTCTTTTCTGACAAGACTGGAACACTGACTGAAAATAAAATGCTCTTCCGAAGGTGCACTATTGGCGGAGACGACTTTGATCATTCTCAATCGGATTCGATGGACCAAGTGAGTGCTCATCCTTCTTAACAATAGATGCTTACGATACTGAAAATGTTTCAATCCGTAAAATGGGAAACTATAAAATGGATGTTTATATTTAATTTATATCTTATATTTATATTTAATTTTAGATGCCAAATGATCGTATGACTGCAGCTCCATCTTTGATTGTAAACAACACTTTAAATGAGCTTTTAGAGCAATTGGGTAAACTTCTCTCCACTGAAACTGGGACGCTTACTACTCAAGAACAACGAATCGTGGATTTCTTTTTAGTTATGGCTGTGTGTAACACAGTTGTCGTGGCAAAGCACCCCCATCAAGACAAGGTACGAGTATAGTCTCCAGAGAATCAAAAATTCGCTTCAGTTCTCCTTATTTCAATTTACTTTCTGCAAATTTCCTAAGCTTTTATTATTAATTTATGTCCCCGAAACTAATAAATGTCATTATCTATTAACGCTGCTCTACAGATGAATATGAATGAGCTGTTGGTGGAGCCAACGCTGCACTCAAGGTTGTCTCCAATTCGGGAGACCGTGGATGCCTCTGTATCCAGCCCAATGTACCCATCTCAAGATCATTGTCAGCTCCTTATAGAGTTACAACAAGATGCTGACGAAAATGGCGATAAGTTGAAGGGAGCAGGGACGTCGGGGAGGGCAGCTTTAAATCCGGTGACTGGAGCAGCTTCCACGGCTGCCAAAGTGACTCAACACAAAAGACCGCGAGTTTTGGACATCTTGCCAAGCAGCCTTTCTCCGATATCCTCGTCTAATGAAACGACCCCCACTGAGTCTCCAGCTCAAAGACCCAGACTTCTTCAGCTGCCCAATATTCGGGCAAGATTTAATAGATCACCTAATACTAGTCAACCCGTGTCAACTCCTACTCCGTCTCCGTCTGATTTCAAGCCTATTTTTGAAGCGGAAAGCCCAGACGAGCTGGCTTTAGTGCAGGCAGCTTATGCGTACAATTGCAAGCTTTTAAAACGAACGCCAAACTTAGTAAAACTGGCTATTACGAGTAAGAATATAAAACATTACACATTTACTCCAATCAACTTGTTTGATATCGCCTAAATGTCTGAATACTTGAGCCTAATTGTATTTTTTTCTTTTGCAGATGAATATTTTATCGAGTACGAAATCCTTCATACATTCCCTTTCGATTCATCACGGAAACGCATGTCCATAGTTCTTAGAAATCCCAAAACCAGGGAACTTATTTTATTTTGCAAAGGAGCAGATTCAGCCATATTTTCGAGACTGAGACACACATGTAAGTTTATGAGTATTCTTTGAAGATATTATCTTTGTTGGAATTTTCTTTATTCGGGACATGCTCAACATTTTTGTTGCTGATTTATCCTGTAGCAAATAGTACTGAACTGGAAATGCGCAATCAAACGCTGACACAACTTAATAATTATGCTCGAGAAGGATTGCGAACATTGGTTCTGGCCAAACGAGTATTGACTGAGCAAGAATACAACACTTGGCTGATAGAACACAATCAAGCGTTAAATGACTTGCACAACCGTGAAAGAAGAGTTGTCGAGACGTACATCAATTTAGAAAATAGTTTAGAAATCGTTGGTGCCACAGGCATTGAAGACCGCCTCCAAGAAGGTGTTCCTGAAACCATCGAGGCTTTAAGAAAGGCAGGAATTGTCGTCTGGGTATTGACAGGAGATAAGCAGGAAACAGCTATCAACATCGCCTACTCTTGCAAATTGTTTTCTCCAGCAATGGACATTATCAAATTGAATGCTCGGAGTAAAGATGCTGCTGAGAAAACCATTTCCTTCTACCTAGAACAAGCAGAGAAGATGAAAAGTTTCGGCGTTAGTTCTTCCACAGGTGGCTCTAGTCAAGCAAACACATCCACCTCTGCCAATGTGTCCAATCAACAAGGATCTCAACAAAATAATATTCATAGTTCGGTTTCATCCGCCACGGGCGTCTTGGCCCCTTTGTGTAGCAAGGAGAGAGCTCTCGTGGTTGATGGAAAAAATCTTACGTATGTTCTCATCTTTCATTTATAATTATTTATTGTTAATACAATTATTTCGCGACTGAAAAATTTCCTGTTTCCCAGGTTTCATTATGTATTTTTGCATTAATTGATTAATTTCTTGGTCTGTAGGTATATTTTGGATCAGAAGACAAACTTACTGACTAAATTCTTGACATTGACGAAGCATTGCTCTGCTGTCTTGTGCTGTCGTTCTACTCCTCTGCAAAAAGGATACATTGTTAGTGGTGTCAAGGACCAATTATGCATGCGGACTTTAGCTATTGGTATTAATCCACTTAATAGATATTCTGGCACCGCATAGAAATATATTTGAAGAGTATGTAGCTACAACATAATTGAAATTGTCATAGGTGATGGTGCAAATGACGTGTCAATGATTCAGCGGGCAGATGTTGGCATCGGGATCTCTGGGAAAGAAGGAATGCAAGCTGTAATGGCCTCCGACTTTGCCATATCTAAATTCAAATACTTAGAACGACTTCTGTTAGTACACGGGCATTGGTGCTATGATCGACTTGCTCGAATGATTCTATACTTCTTCTACAAAAATGCCGTAAGACGTTTTCCAATGTTCTGCGAATAAGAGCACAGTGTTGTAGCAATAATTCATGGGCTAATATTCTTGAAATGGTTATCTAGGCTTTCGTTTTTGTGATCTTTTGGTACCAGCTGCTCAACGGTTGGTCCGGCTCTGTGATGATAGATCAGATGTACCTGATGGTCTTCAACCTATTTTTTACCGCTCTTCCTCCAATGGCTATCGGTGAACTTTCATTTTAATGCTCCATTTTGTTGAGTAATGATTGTGCATACAAAGGAGACTTATATTTTGCCCTTTTTATACAGGTATTTACGATCAAGATGCCCCTGCAGAACTTTTATTAGCTGTTCCGAGACTCTATAGACAAGGTCGACTGCAAAAAGTTCACCAAGCGCACTCCTTTTGGTTAAACATGCTGGATTCTTTGTACCAGAGTGTCGTCATTTTCTTCATGTCGTATGGTGTAAGTCTCATAATATTCTTAATCTGCATCAATCAATAAGATACCTTCTAAGATTGTAATGTTTTGTGTGTAGGCATACAATGGATCCGATGTAGGGATGTTTGAATTTGGCACTACGGTCGTTGTTGCTTGTATGTTCACCATGCTTGTTCACATGGCCATCGAAGCAAAATCCTGGGTTATTAATCTTTTATGATTTTCAATTATATTTACACATTTCTCAAGAGAATTCTCATTACTAACATCTGTTTTTGATTTTAATGCAGACAATCATCCACGTATTATCAATCGTTATATCCATCGTCATCTTTTATGCGTTTGCCTTCGTGTACAACAGCGTCTGTATTAATTGTCTGGGATTTGAAAATCCATTCTGGGTCATACATGAACTTATAGCGTCTCCGATTCATTGGTTAATTGTCGCGGTTACGACTGTGCTGGCTGTTCTTCCTCGGTAATTGTCAATTCAACACCCAAAAATCCAGGAAAACTAAAATACATCATTCTCATGTTCGATTTGGACATTTATTTTTCTTTTTCTTTAAAGACTTGTTATTCGGTGTTTGGAAGCGTCTCTGTTCCCGTCTGATGTCACCAAGGCTTTGTTAATGAAACGCCAGACAAACCGCCAAGATGAAGAACTATTCGTTTCTTGGTCTCGTTCCACTTCTACCTCGTCTGTGTTTAAGTAAAAAATTTAATCTTGCCCTTATGTTATGTCGTTACATAAATTTGCCAATGGAAATTTTCCAAAAATTGTTTGGGTCTATTTAATTTATAATCAAATATTTGTATTAGCTGTAAAATGTTACTGTGATTGTTTTTAGGGAGCGGATGTCATGTCTCTGTTTCTCGAAACGAAATGTTGGAATATCTGAAGCTGTAAACCGAGGAGTTCCTCCAATCTCAACTGTAGCAACTTGAGGAAATTTCAACTAATGTACAATCAAGTTACCAATAGCAAACTCTAGAATATGCCACATTGATTATTTTGAAAATCCTAATGTTCCGGTAACTAAATATGATATGCCAAGAATTATTAAACCCGAAAGACTCTGCAAAAGCCTACGCCAATGTCTTACAAAAAATTAGAGAAGATTGTAAGGATTTATATTACAATACAATAGTATTCTAATATATACAGATCAAACTATTCTGCTACATACAATATTATTCTCAAATAAATAACTTTACAAATATACTGATAACTAGGTACAGAAAATATGTGTATGCAAACTAGGTACTCGAAAAGAATGGTACTTGAACTTGAAGTCAAAACGCAATTTAGTACTAGCTACACTAAAAGAATTATTAAACCCGAAAGACTCTGCAAAAGCCTACGCCAATGTCTTACAAAAAATTAGAGAAGATTGTAAGGATTTATATTACAATACAATAGTATTATTCTAATATATACAGATCAAACTATTCTGCTACATACAATATTATTCTCAAACAAATAACTTTACGAATATACTGATAACTAGGTACAGAAAGTATGTGTATGCAAACTAGGTACACGAAAAGAATGGTACTTGAACTTGAAGTCAAAACGCAATTTAGTACTAGCTACACTAATAGAGGTACACACTTAAGCCACTGAAGTGTGAACTGAAATCTACCATTATAATAATTAGGATAATTCAGAAATAAAAATGCAGAATATGAAATTTACATTTAATCTATTTACAAATGCAAATGAAATGTTTGGAAATGTATTATAAATACTTACCAACCACTGAAATTAGATAATCGTGATTAATTGTTATCCGTCAAGAAAAAGATTGATAATAAACTGAAGTAATACTGAAACTGATACATTGATAATAATAGTAGAGAAATACATATACCAGATAAAAACCCAGACCAGTGAATCAATCATGTAACTGTTTTGTAGGCATAATTAAATGTGAAATTGAGCCATATCACAAATGTGTTATTAAATTAAGGAAAATATATGCTTGTGATGGTGACTGCTACTTTAAGATTTTACGCTATAATATTACCTACCATTAAATTATTACTACTAAGTAAGGGTGTTATATGTTACCTAGCAGCGATTTAAGTAGGAAATGATATCGAGTGTAAATATAATATATATGTATTGGTTTATGTTCTGCCAATGTTAATGCTGTTGTTGTATGTTTTGTCTGTATAGGTACACTGAATAATGAATTACATTTTAGAAGCATGATTACTATTACAAATCTTAATTAATTTTGTAAGTTTTCTTTAGTAAGAAGTGAATTCTGGAAATTCATTTGGTTTATTTCTAGAGTAGGTAGTTTAATACTTGCTTTCAGTTAATTTTCCATGTACACTGATTATTTTTCTGAATTTTTAAATGTTTACATATACATGTATATAATTACACACCTGGATTAAATTAACGATTTCTCGCAAATAACCTTTTACTAGTTAACATCTTCTTTGAGAAAAGACATGATTATGCTGTATTACAGTATTACAGATTCAGGATCTTATTACATTCTTAAATAAGTCCATGTACATGAGCCTAAAAATATTGAGGGGCTACTATATCCAAGCTCCATCCAAAGGTATCTGTATTTACCAATATGCCGAACTGTTTATACATATTGTGGTCTTGCTAAAATCCAATCATTCTATTTAAAGTACAAAAATATTCATTAACAACAAAGATATAAACACAAAGTGTGTTTCAGTACGGCTGTGCCAGCTTTCAATAAAACAATAGTTTGGAAATGGTCATGAAAGATTGTTCTCTTATTTCAGCACAAATTCGCTTTAAAATATTTTTAGCTTGTATGAAGCATATACCTATATTTTATGACGTATACCTCCGAGTATTCTCTCATTCGTTTGTATCTTTTTTTCATAGCAGCAGAAAATTATTGCCGTAAATGCATGCTTCCTCTGTATATGGTATTACCGACACCAACTAAGTTTGAGAGGGTCTGTGTAAAAACCCGTGCATTCTTATCTCTTTTAGACCAATGACCAGCGACTACAGTTGGGTTGAAGCAGTTGGAAAAGACCAAGTTCAACCAACTCCTGGGGAGGTCTTTCTCTACTAGATTTCAATCCAACTCTAGTCGTGTGGTCATTGTTTTAAAAAAGACTATAGACTGGTTTCTACACAGACCCTTTCAAACTGTCATCATGAACAACATCAACAACGTCGTTATACTCAGCTTAGAACGAAATTTTTGAGAATTATACTATAAATGCAAATAAAATTATTTTACGTTTAAAACTTATTAATCGTTCTCCTCAAAATTATTTAATTATTTCTTCAGAAGACAGTATATAAACAGTCCAAACAAGTAATGGTATTAACTGTTAATCTTTCTTTAACAATTTAACGACTAAGAGTGTTGAATGCTTAATGACCTTACAATTTATTTCAATTTTATTTTCAATTTTGTAAACTACGTTTAGTCTTATGTACTCATGTATGCGTGCGTCTGCATATATATAGCTATGTACTTGTATTACATGCACTACTCCCGAAGCTGTTACAGACAAATTTCTGTACATAGCAATAATGGCAAAGTGGATTTTCCCCGTAAAAATCATTTCCCTAAACGGAAAAATAGATTTTCCCAATAAAAACCATTTTTGTGTTTGGAAAAATCATTTCCCGAAATAGTAAAATAGATTTTTTCCGGAAAAATCCCTTTTGTGCTTGCAAAAATAGATTTTCCAAGGAAAATAATTTTTACTGATAAATAGATTTTCCAAGGAAAATAATTTTCTAAATGGTAATACAGATTTTCCAGGTTAAAAGTCCCTTCTGTGCTGTGCTGGGAAACAGATTTTCTCAAAAGTTATTTCCTACATGACAACATTGCTTAAGGGAATGAAAAAAGTTGTCTTTCTCTAAGAAAATCGCTAACACCTGCATTACAGTTCCTATCTACAAAAGAACATACAACCATATAAAAATACTACCCTACCACAGTAAATTCTGGGGCCATTATCGTATGCAACTTGGCTGTAACCGGAGTGAAAAGTGATCAGATGTTGTTTACTGATGATTGGAGGCAATTTCATGGGACTATCCAAACATTTCATTGAAATTTTTAATTGTTATAAAAGTAGTGATTTGTCAATTGGACAGCCGGATTTCGTTGGCAAGAGAATATGATAAATATGTTATTGATTCAATTAAATTGGGCACCATGAAATAGAAAGACAGACATGTTAATAAATGTCACCTGGACAATCTATAAATAAGAAATATCACAAAGGAAATAGTCAGTGCTCTTCGTTCATTAGAAATATCAGCATAAATCTTCAAAATGAATTTAGACTCCTCCAATCTTACTACTGTAGCCACACAAACACCGGAATTGTCCTCTTCAGTTTCTTCAGGATATGAGACCTATTTACAAAATAAGTCTCTGGTTAAGAATACCCAGTTTTAATTCTTCATTTGTAAATTTCTTAAAGAATTATACGTTTTATATATCTTAAGAATAAAAGTACAATGAAATGTGATGCAAAGCGAAACTTTTAAGAAAAGTTTTTAATATAAATGTTTAAAATTCAAACCAGGAATTCAATACCACCCGACAGTCTTTTTACTCTTTTGGCAATCAACACCACGACTTTTCCGTTATTCTTCAGCTCATATGCACTTGTCCAATGCTTTTTTATTGTAATTTCGCCAATAAAATGAAAAGGGCAATTTACTTCCACACCCTGCAATGTGTAAATTAATATCTTATTCGATGCATTCCATTTGTTGAATTAGGTACCTACCCACTTAACCCCAGTACGAAAGTACGAGCCCATGGTCCATGGATGGACCAAACTTTCTTAAATTTGGTGGTGCTCGGTTTCAGTTTGTCCTATACTATAAACTCGGGATTTTATGTAATCCACAAGAAACTATCCCTCTACATGTTGGTTATTATTTGAAGCCATTTCATCCCGGCCATTGACCACTTAGAAGCGAGAGAATGAAATAAAATTACGACATATTATGTTGATTTTGACCATCGTTCGTCTTAGGGTTAAAAATTATAAAAAATATTATTGGCTACAAGATAATCGTTACGGAATACAACATACGAGTAATTATTTCGAACACTACCTATAAAAAATTAGGCAAAATATCAAGAAAAAACTGAATTTACTCTGTTTCCCGGAGTTACTCTTCGTCACAAAAGTCTTTGTGTAGACACAGACAGGTATCATTTCGGTGGATTATTCCAACGACTATGCTACTAATGCTCAATTCACTATCGCCTGATTACGTGGGATCTGTCTGGTATGTATGATATAAAGCAGCAAGTCTTGCTAGACAGGGTATTATTAATTAACCGCATTTATAAATAAAATACCCTAAACAGATAGGTAACGCTAATCTAAATCGCCAACACGGAGAACTAGACACGTTATTAAATATCTTAAAGGGCATTGAACTTTTGTAGGTTTAAGTATCTTAAAGTACTCCTAAATATTGTACTTACCCTTGTACGCGGTTTCGACTATACAGATAGTATTAGTAAATGGAAACTTTAATCAGAATGGCTTACATGAAACAATAGAGGATCTACAGCATTTTCTTCGTCGGAAGTACTAGTATCTTGGTCAGAAACTTTCGCATAGGAAAACTGAGTAATAGGAGTTCGTTTTTGAAAAGCAATTTCAATGACCGGATGCTCGTTTGGAGAAGCAATGGTTTCTGAGGATATTTCTTGAATTGTCAATGTACTGTCTTCTTTACCAACGTAATTTCGTTTAGGTTTCGGGAGCTGACTTGCCATAAAGTGTCCAGAAGTCCGTCCACCCTTTTTCAGGGAAATTTTACACCGGAATCCAAATCCATCTCTGGTGCCTGAAAATGAACGTTATTTTTGTTAAGTTAAAGGATTACCGTTACAATAACTATATAGATTATTTAAACGTGTACAACATCTATTCATGTACGAAATAGATAAGTAGCGCAGTGTTGAGTGAGTACGTTACATACAAGCAAATTAATTACAGATAGTTTTATTATTTGTCACTTTAATTATTATCTACAGATAATGGGCTCTTTATTGTATGGCTCTAATAAAAATTCCTATAGATGTGCATAATATGTTATCATATTCAGCTGTTCTGCTTATTCTACCAAAACTAATTGATATTTATGCCACAGACGCTATTTTATTACTACCTACTATTATTTATTAATCAGGCAAATTTCAATCTGAGCATTACTTAAAATATTTACGTGTTATATTGATTATGAATTTATCAAATGTCTTTAGGAAGTAAATTTTGCAATCAATTTTTACACCACTATAGTTGCAGTTGTCTTTCTAAATTCTTCCTAATGTTTGTATTTTACATTAATTGTTGAACTACTTAACCGGTATTTAACCATAAGCCGTTTAAATTTTTCTATGAAAATTACATTGAAATATTTTTAGCCTAAAATTGCTGCTAAATAGATAAACGAAACAAAAAAGTGGAAAAATAGAACTCGAGAATAATATTCATTCGACATTTCAAGCCACGGGAATCGATTTTGTAGTACAGCTCGAAAATTACTATAATATTGCATTTTCCATAATATAGTACTACTGTAAAAATAGAATATGTAAAGCATATTATAGGTAGGTATACGTAGTAACTAAAACTAACTCTTCTGCGGGCCTGCATTTTCTTCGGGGAGGCGCCCCGGGGAGCTCCTCTCCGATCGGTCGCACTGGGCGCCGTAGGCGCCCCAAGTAAAGGTAATATTTTGGGCGCCGCCGGGGCCAAAAAATTTAAAAGTAAACTTTTTGGCGTCTTGGGCGCCACAGACGTCCAAAATGCGAAAAGTAAGCTGTTCGGTGCCGACGAGAATTTCGGCTCATCAGAAAAAGAGTACCTAAATGCGTTACTATTTTTTTCGATATACTGTTCTATAATAAAAAAAATGTATTGGCATGTGTAATAGATATAACTTATAATGTCAATTGCTGTTCCTTTTTGCTTGATTATAGCATTCATAATTCATATGTCATACGTAAGTTAGCATATAAATGAAAACTGCTGGCGTGAGCAATTTGTATGGAAGTTTAACACTTTTTGCACAAGTTGCATAATTTTTCGGGCACCCAGCTTTTTCTTTACTAAAGTAGAGCAGCTCCGCGAAAATTGTTTTATTTTTGGCGCCCATTACTTCTGGGAGGAGCTCCCTAAAAATTAAGGTAATTTTTGGGCGCCCAAAAAATTTTTTTTGTGTGGAGAGGGGCTCTCTGAAAATCACACTAATTTTGGGCACCCAAAAACAATTTTTTTGTTTGGGGAGGAGCAAAAATCACACTAATTTTGGGCGCCCAAAAATTTTTGCTCGGGGAGCAGCTCCCCGAAAAAAGCCATCCGGGCGCCAAAAATATCGCAGGCCCGGTCTTCTGCTGATTGAATGACGGATAAGAAAGTTTAATTTATTATTAGCCACCCTGTACCGCAACATACGCTCGTTTAATCTGGTAAATACAAATGTCGATACTGAACACAATTTTTCAAGTCCTGTGAGTTCATCATCGGAATCGGAATCCAGAATTATAATCCCTTGTTGATGGTGTTCTTCCCTCAGCTTTCCCAAGTAGGATTCTGAAAATACATTTCATGCATCGAACTTGAAACAATTTATGCCATACCAATAATGGAATTCGCAAATTGCATGCATGCAGAATGTAGATTAGGGACGAGTCACGACTAGTCACGACCACGAGTCTGACGATTGTATGATTTGCGTGTAGCCGTTTAAATGTTACTACTATACTACCTAAGTACTAACATAATAATATAGCTACCGGTGGTCGTGTGATTTTGTGCCTGGGACTAAAATCTCTGTTTCAACTGCTGGTCGCGGCTCCGCCTACCTGCGGCGCTACTAGATCGGTTGAAAATTTCAAACGGTTATTTAACGTGTTTTAATTTTATTTAATGTGTTTTGACAAATTAAATTAAATTAAAATGCTAATTTTAAGACTTGTGCCGCTGTTTTAACAAAAATTGATGTTCCACACTTATGAATGACTCTTACCATGGACATACAATAAAATATTACAAAGCATCAGATTATGTTATATGGGTAAATGAATTAATTTTTAATCTACAAAATGACATGTGACTTGCTAGAATCGCAAGGCGAATGAAAACTTCTACTTCTTCTTTCCTGGATTCAAAAAATAATCCAAATACCGTTTGCAGAGCCGGCGCTAGGGTTTGAGGGACCCGGGGCAACAAGTCTGCGCGGGGCCCTATGGCCAACTACAGAAAAATACTGCAATATTCGCGCATAATAATAACAAAATTTGATTTACTGCTGAACATACAAATAAACATAATAAT
>JABASI010000215.1:0-47721 GCA_019776505.1 Tomocerus nigrus
CACCGTACTCCAGTAAACGTTACTCCAACCTAAAAATGAGTCAATATATAATGGGCCAATTAAAAGCTGTTGTCGGGCCTATAATTCTTTTATATTTGAGAATTAAAACTGATTCAGCATTACAAAGTATAGTTACTGTTACTACAAGCCTACTATTATTGATTTCTGATTTATAGTATAAAAATTACTAATACCTAGTATAAAATATATGTATTCCGCAATTTATGATAGCCCCTTGAAACATTGTTTATTTTCCGAAATTTTGACCGACACGATCGGCCGCCTAGAAACGTGTACTTTTTTAACTATGAACCTCAATTGTAAAAAAATGAAACAATAAAAAAATCGAATTGTATAGCAATATGTAATGTATGCCTTTCAATTTCAATTTTATTCTCAATCATTCAGTTGCAAGTTTCACTAGGGCACATTATTATATGAGCTATGGTAACTTTGGACCAAATAAGGTCCTATAAATTCTAAATGTTTGAATTTTGAATCTTTCAATTTCATGATTGCTCTCTATACTGGCAAAAAAAATATTCCATTCTAATCTGCATTCTAATAACCTTGCAATCCATTACGTGGAATGTTGAAACAGAAGCAAACAATCAAACTTGCTGAATTAAAATATTGTAGTGCTAATAATTGATAGTAAAGATTCATACACATTTTGTTCATGTCGGATTTCGATATAATACCTATAAGTGAAACCTGTGCTCGTAGAGGCTATAGCTTAGCTTCAGTTATATTTTGTTCATCTTCATTAAATATGTCCATTGATAATTGCTTAGCCTGTTTTTATTAAATAGATGTGGATTTGGATGGAACAGTCTGCTCAAATGTACCATAAATAAAAGTTTTAAGAAAATTGCACAAGAAAAAGTTAACAAACCAAAAATGAGTGATATTGATGATGCGTCAAGTAGCAATGATCCATTACGCGGACATCAGCAGAAAATGAAAATTAAGCATGTGATCGCGAAACAAAAAATTAATTTCAAGTAAGTAGCAAGTGGGTTACATTTACATTGCCTAAGCTATGTCGGGTTTCTGTTAAATTATGTACTTACTGAAATAGTGGATTGTCACATTTTAGGAAGAGAAAACCGTCAGCCAATGCTACGTCTCCTATCATCCCAGTGAGATCTGCTTCGGAACACCGAAGTGAAGTTGAGCCCGTGGCATCCAGAAGGCCTTTAGGACGCTCATTTGGTCGAGAAAACAGCAGTGGGGATGTTATAACTCCAGAAACGAATGAAGTTTCACCTGGAAGATCTGGACGGTTTAGCGAAGAGCCTACATCATCATCTGCACTAAGGTCGTATGAATCTCCAATTGGAAATACGGGGAGGACCAGTGGCACACTAAATGAAATTACAAGAGAGTCGAGCAGAGTTACAAGTATTTCTACTGCAAATGAAATCAACAACAGTGATAGAACTTCCCCTGTTTTTACCAGTAGAAATAGTAGTTCGCCAGTGATAGATAATGATACTCGCCAAGATAACACGATTCCTCCCTCAGATAATCAACTAGTTGAAAAAGAGGAAAGATATCCCGGTTCTGACGTTAGATCTAATGATGCTACTGAAGACACCTTTTATTTGTGTTCACCGTGTTATAGTAAGCAACATGGCTGCTGCTGGATAGGAATTCTGGGTTTTATCATTGCATTGATAAGTATTCTATGTATCCTTTGGATCTGGTACCATCTACCTTGTTCCCCTCCTGCCTGTGGTTATTCTATTTACCCAAGAAATACTCATTGTAATAATCCTCGCTGGATAATTTGACACAAAAGAGTGAGAGCAATAACTTGCTATTTTTAGATATTTATTTTACTTTTGTGGGTAATTGTATTGTAAATTGTAAACTCATTTACAGTGCAAATGCAAAATATATAAAATCCCATAAAATATAAGTTTCTTCACAATGAAATAGCTATATATGATTTAAGTTTAAAAATGTGCAATAAACGTTTTCTGCTGTGTAACATCTGTAACGAATACGTCCTAAAGTTTGAAATAATACGCATAGCTTCCTATAAAATATTTTATTCTCTTTGTTTGCTAACATAAGTATTATATCTGTAATAATCTGTATAACGTAGAAAAGATTTTAAAAGTCAAAGTTGGGTCCAAAACGTAAAGGTAATTAAGTTTTTAAAGGGAAAAGGATTTGAAAGTCAATGGTCCGAAAAAGTCAGTTTGGAGTGGGGTACAGATATAAAGAAAACGTTTCGATTAAAGAAGGAACATTTTACCTTTTGTACAAATATTCTTTCTTTATATCATTAAAATCGTTTGTATAGAAAAGCAATGCCTCTATACATCATTTATGAGTACATAATACTATAGGTAATAGCATTATAAAACTGCCGTTGTTCACTGAAGAGTAATAATTAACATATTATACGGCTGGGTCGGGGAAGTCTGACTATCTGACCGAATTTAGCTTTTCTAGTCTGTACCTCCCTCCGAAACTCTGTGAACTGACTGTTTTGGAGCCCAAAACCAAATTTCCTGCCATAAACCCTACCCCTTAATAACTCCGTTTCTTGAGTCAGCTGCACTAGAAGTTCTATATTGCAATATATATTATCCAAATAGTTCCAATACTTTTTGCTTTGATTTCTGTTGTTTTGAAGCGCAGGAACGAAAACGAACACTTGAAAGGTACTTTCGAAAAGTTCGAACTTTAGGGATCTCCCTGTTACCCACCACCCGCCTCCCCGTTACCCGCCATCCGCATCCCCATTACCCGCCACCCGCCTCCCCGTTACCCACCTAAATGTCCACCCGCCAAACCTAACCTAACCTAACATAACATTCTTGCAAAAAAGGGGAAATCCTCATAGGATCGCACCGGTTGCGGTTGGACGATTTTGATGGAGAAAAGGGTTACATACAAGTCATGTGGGGCAATTTTGCCACTGTTTTACATGCTTGCAGTTTTTACAGAATTAGAAAGATTTATTACAGAGAAAGTATAGCTATATATCCAAATTACATAGCCAATTGAAGTAGCCGTAGATATCATACAGATATTATTATTTCCATCGTAATTTTTGTCATACTCATCGTTTAGCGACAACACTATTTAATAACTTCAATCAATCATAAAAATCAAATGAATGCATAATGCATGTGCATTGCATGACTGATGTGGCCATTCAATGAAATTAGTACAAAAGTGAAATTCCTTTGTTCTTTATTGCAATAAACGAAATCGTCACAACTGAAGGTCCCACACTAAGCCAACCGTTCTGTTGCGTAGCGCGAAAGTTGTAAGTAAAAGGCGTCTCTTTTCATTTCCCGATAAATAAACAAAATTCATTACAAAGTAACATTTTTCTGAGGTTGGTCTTTGTATATTGCAAACTGCAGTGTTTCCTTCCTGCCGAGGAGGGTGGTATGATCAGTTGTTTGTGGTTATTTGATCACTGGACAGAAGTGTCTTATAGTTGTTGATTGTGGTTGCGTTGATTTCTCATCTCTCTTGTTTCCTCGTTGTTTTTAGACCTATTTGTCATTGTCATCTTCTGGTATTTATTAGGTATTATTATTGCCAGATCTATTGATGCTGAGATTTCCAATATTATTATCATAGATTTCGGACCGCACAGAAGCACCTGCCCTTAAAACAATTGGTTGGAGTGATATTTTTTGGAAATTAGAAGTCATTCAGTTTGTTGTCTCCTATTTATTTTTACAAGAGCAAGTTGAATTTTGGTGTTCCTGAAATGAATCGGGGTGGATCCTTTAATCAGTTTAATCATGTCCCATGCTGGGACACTACATTTATTAACGGCAGAAGTCCTATGCAATTAGAGAACTGCGGTCGATTTTATGGGTAAGATAATAAGTTTTAAGATATTTTATGAATATGATACAAATGATACGATACATACAGGCATACAGGTTTGGTTATTTTTACACTTGTCCTCTTTTGCAAACAAAAATGTCATAAACTAGGATGGATGCGATGGTATGAATTATGAAATAAATGTCCGGCACAAAGAGAAGCAGAAAAATTGCATGTCAGGCACAAAGAGAAGCAAAAAGAGTACAAAAGCATTAATAAACACATTAACCCATCATCACAGATAAACCCAAAAAATGAATAGGTATTAATTATACTGATTCATTTACAATTATATAGTTTCATATGAATTAGCTTTGTGTCTTTGTCTTCATCTCTCATAATCGTAATAACAATAATTTCATTTATAATATCATGAATTTTAAAGTAAAGTTAGTAAAGTGTAAGTAAGTAAGTTTAAAGTGAAGTCCACGTACTGTACTAGGCTGGCTGGAGAGAGCCTGGGGAATGGAAAAGGGAACTATTGACTATAATAATATGAGGAAATCACAAACTTTTTATTCAACTGCACACAAACTTTAGAATCATATTATTACTTACACATAAATGGTACATAGCTGTGAAGCGAAAATTCTGAATAATACCAAAATTTTGATAGAATGGGGTTCAAAATTTCAATATAACAATAAAAGAAAGAGCAATGATAACCACAATATCACAATTCCTTTTCATTCAACCGTTCAGCCCATTCAATCCACTGACCAATGCGGCAAACCAAATGACGAATCGGTCATCGTACATTGTTAGTCCAATGGACTTTGGAATTTTTATTCCGAAAGGATACAAGGTACAATGCAATGTCAACGCAGTCAACGGATGTGACGCTTTGTGGGCGCACTCCCGGCCTGGCGCGCATGCAGATGACCCAGGCGCCTGGGTAAATCGACCTGCGTAACGGCAGTAAAATGTTGGCGAAAATTTTTTTAACGTTTTCTATCTCAAAGCATCGTTTCTTTCAACATGGCTACTCCACTGGTGCTACTGCGCTGAACGTTTCTCTGTGCACGCTACACCGACCGAACCTTTTTACTTTTATTTCTACTGTACCTTCACCACACCATGATCAAACGTGTCCTCTTGTGGCCACTACCGGTTGAAAAAATGTATTTAGCTTGTTGAAATATCTAGTTTTCAGTCTTTCGGTCATGAATGTGTCTGATCATTAATGATCAAGTCAGAAAGTGTAATGCATCTGCAAAATCTGCATCATGTATGTTTGCTATTGATGTACGTGTTTTGGGAAATAAGATACCGAGATAACAGTGCTAGAATTGATTTTTTATATATAACTTCAGACACATCTTCGCAGTTCGGAAAGTGTCAATAAAATTATTTTTTATTTTATATTATTTTAGTACTACGATGCGATTTCCTGCAGCTCCTCATCCAAATGACTTCAATCGATATCCTTTCCAACAGCCACGTTTGCCTTTAGTATCTCAACTTTCTCAACGACCCATGTACAATAATTCTCCATTAGATCAGCGTTTCTCACCCAATAATAGAGCACGGCCTTTTTACGGGCGTGGGTGCCGTCGACAACAAGAAAGAATGGAAGACTTCAACTCTAGGGGATCAGTATCAGGCAGACCCACAAGGATTATGCTTCAAAATTATTCTAAAGATCGAGGTCCACATTTTCGAGGTGCTTTTCAAAATCCATCCCAGGGTGACGTAATTCAGGGACCCATGCTCCCTCTGCAACGACCTGCATTATTACCTTTACCTTCTCATTTTATTAATGACGATGCAGGGCGAGGTAGACGAAGTCCTACTGTTCATCAATGTATGGATCTTGTTCCTGGAATAGATGTCGTCGACCATTTTAAGCCGACTCCAGATGCTGCACTTAAAGGCTACACAACGGTGAAACATTTTGAAACGCCTTTAAACTTAGGACATCCAATCTTTAAGGGAAACGAACAATGGCCCCAGAAAAATGGTGTAAACGGGCGTGTTATTTCCATGAGAAGAGAAGAAAAACAGCTAAGACAGTTGGACGTTTATCCTCAACTTCCTAAGGCTGCGCATAATTTTCTTCGTCAGATGGATTCAGACACGGAAATTATGGCTTATTTTGAAGTGGAGATGCGACTGTTCCGGAAGAAAACAGTTGTAAACGACACTTTGGTCCATTTAGTGTTAACAAAAGATTTGAAAACAGGTGAAAATTCAATAAACAGTACCCAGCTGCCGATAAGCACATTTACATTATTTTTGGCATGTAGTCTTCTAATTTGTAAGTATTAAATACATTATGCATTTGTTATTTGTTACCGTTTGCATCTTTACATTGAAACTGGAGATGCTTTGGAACGACCCAATTAGTAGTCCTAGAGTCCAGGATAAAGTAATTAAAATTGAAACGAAGCAAGTTTTTAGTTTTTCAGGGACTCAATCTTGAATGCAAATAAATGGAACCCTTTTATAAATACATTATTTTAGAGACTTGTGATAAGAGTATTTATTTGCTTCTTTATACAGGAATCTGTAGGGAAAATTGGCTCTTTTTTATTATTGTTTGAATTTGAAAATGTTTTGTTACAGGTTTAGCGTGTGTAGTAGCTTTCTCTAAAAGCGTTTTGCTGAAGGCCGACCTTGAATCTAATATCTTGGCGTACAGAAGTGCTATAAATCGTTCTATGAACATTAACGTTGTCGGCAACATTTCATTGTCATTGGAATCTGATGAATTAGAAGAATTTGCTGTGTTTAATTTCCAAAATTTTCAAGAGTGTCAACGCTTCCAGAGTTTGTTTTCCCGACAAAAGTCAATGAGTTTGAGAAAGAGAGTCTCTGATGGAGGAATTGGGGACATGTCCGAAAAGCGTTCCAAAGACTACTCTCCATGTAAACAATCTGAACCTATAGCTTGGATAACAAAACTTCCTCCAGAGATAGCCAAATTTCACGCTTCGGGAGAAAAGGAGCCCGAGATAAAGAAGATTCCATCTTCGGATGATTTTATTTACGATAGTTCTACTTTTAGTAATGCTTTGAATAAGAGTGCGTCCAAAATGCCGGTTGAGGGGGGATGTGGTAAAGAAAGTAGACAAGATTCTCCATGTAATTTTGGACAAGAAAATAAAACTGATGTTAACAATAATGATGACATTATATTTAGTGCTAAAAATGTATGCTTATTAATGAAACCCGATCCTGATTCAGTTGGTAAATCCAGAATCTCCAGATTTTTTTAAAATTTCTTCTATAAAATAATGAAATTACATTCTCTAGTTTTGAGATGATTTGTATTTTTTAGATTACAGAAGCCCTGGTTATGGTACTCTGGCTGTGATAAAGAATGAAAATAATTACCAAAACCAATTAGATTTCATAGATAACAGTGGGGCTCTCAAATGTCGTCATTACATAGATCATTCCAGCTTAGTCAAGTGCGAAAAATCTGTTGGCGAGGTCGAATTTGGCTGCGTTTGGCAAGCTTTTGCTGAAGTCTTCAACAGTCCAACACCCGTTCGTTCTATTATGCATTTCAAAGTTATTTTCTCCCCCTCGGAATCTGGTCGATTTATGAACGCTATGGATGATGTAAGTTGATTTATAATAAACGAATAAAAAGACATCACCTCTATTTGTTCAAATAATTGTAATTTTTTTCAGTCTGTAGCCAAAGCAAACCGTCTAGCTCGTTTTGATACATGGGATAATAAGAATATTGAACTCTCCAGCATTTCTACCGCTCGTTATTCTTTGTAGATGAATAAAAGAGTCTTATTGTCATTTAAAAAATATTTGCCTGCATAGTTTGTGTACCAATGCGTCGTGGTGTAGGAGCTTTTAAGTTAGTAATTGTGTATATTTCTCTATAGTGTAGCCCGTTTATTTAGTTTTGTATATTTATTAATTTTCTAGGTACTGGTAGCAATCGAAAGTAATAATAATATGTCTATATGCAATAATAATAGATAATAATATAGATTTACGTGTGTGTGTATATATATTGATTGTTTATGATAAGATGAAATGAAGGGTATATGGAATAGTAAATTAAGAAATGAAAATAAATAGGTAGTCAATAATTTCTTTGAAAACATGTATTTCTTATGATTTATTGACATTCAATTCACTTTATCGGATATTTCCTGGACATCTTTTCGGTATCTTAATAGCATTAGTTATATCTGTAGTGTGGGCAGCAGGGGTTTTCCTGTCTGAATTTATAATTAGGTAGTATCCGTAGGTACTTACGTAACGTAAATTACATTTTACACCTTTATAAGTATGAATCAACATGACACGACATGGCATGTTAACTTACACAGCATAATAACAACAATCGACAATAGTACATTACATTGTATTACAAGTACAATACATTTTCACCATATATTTTATCTATTTATGTAGTGAATAATTTTACGACACTTCTATGTATATACTTACAGATTTTCTAAAGACTACATCTTCCTAGTCAACAGCTCAGCGCAAATAATTGTCATTCACACGAGAGAAACATAGCCGAAAATTCTATTCTACCGATTATCTTATTTCAACATTCGAATCGTACACACATTGCACTGCATTTACTAACGAAACGAATTTTTTCCCTACAACCACAGTACAGAGACAGGTATTTCTTACTCATTTCTTCAAATATCAATTTAATATTACCTTGTCTCCTGTAATAAGCTATTAAAAATTCACAATAACTCTATTACCAAACATACATCTTGGTGTAGGTAGTGTTTATTTTACTACGTCCCTAATGCACATCTCTAAAAAATTAACTTGTGATTTAAAAACAAATTTTTTATAATAATCCTCTCTGTAGAGAGAAATTCTTCCTTTAAAAACAGTATATTCATAGTATTTGTATTTAAAATTGTAATTTCTTTGTATATAATTGGTTGTTCGTTAGTAAATATCTAATTGTGATCTTAGCATTCATTCTTGTACATTTCACACAGACATAATAACTTACATAACACTCCATCACTAATGTTCTCTAGTATATTTAATACACATGCATACTACACAAGTCATCATTCATCATAATAATCTCTGTGTCTCTCTACCTGTGACAATAATAAAGTAGTATTATGCTAGAACTAAATTCTAGAGACAATTAATTTTAACCTTAGTTTATACATTATTTTTAATGTGAACTCTATTATCTTGTAATGTACGTACAATTGTTTAGGAATGCTGCTTTTCTTGTTATCAATATCAACTCATAAATCATTACATGATTTACATTTACCTTGTTTTACATACTTAAGCTTTTAGTATAGTTTATTATTCTTATTTTACAATATAATGTTTATTTTTACCGATAATAATTAGAATATGTAGCAATTAGGTATCAATTTATGTACATTATAATATTTACCGTGTTGCTCTAAGGTTCTCAAGTCTTCTTTTACAACACGTTTCATTCTTTACCTTGACATTTCTTTACATGTGTACTCATTTACCTTTTTACAGATTTAATTACCTACAGCACGAAGATATACAATTTTCCTACTATAATAACGTTCACTTACCCTACATTTTCATATCTTTAGTTAGACTTTAGATACTGTATAGAATAGAATTAACAGCACAATATTTATGACAGAGATGCAACATATTCTAATTATGTAAGTAACCAAAAAAGAACACTTCCAAAGCAATAAATACTACTATTAACTTTTCTAATCTAACTAAACCTAACCAGTCTAATGCCTTACTTTATTCAGTTCCACTGAAAACACTTAATTTTATCCACACATACACCAATTTCTATAATTTGTCCTGATTCTTTCTTATTTTTGAAATTTCTGGAGCGCTACATCACTTTCTTTCATTTAATTAAATTCCCAAACTCATTTTTTTAAATCCTCAGTTGGAGCAATTTAATTGAAAACTAATTTCATTGCTGAAAAGAACTTTTTTCCATCTTGTTATAAAAACTGTAGCATAGCATATTATAAAGTGAAATTCAAAAAGTGTTTTAAGTAACTGCAAAACGGAAAAACGTGATGTAAATCTCCTTTTTCATTTAATATAATTCTAATCTGATAAATATGCCAATTCCAATGTATTTTCGGAATAATATTTCCTTTGACCATGCATATGCATACTGTGAAATAGTAAATAAATAAAGGAAATGGAAAGGTGAGTGGGGAAAGCTATGCTATAATTTCCAGGCTTAATATTTTAATGTATCTAAATGTATAGGTAGATATAGTGGCTAATAATCTTCATAAGCACTAACATTAACACTACTTATTCAAGAATAATAATTTTCTACATTGAGCTCACGAGTAAGGAACTACGTAACATTATTACATTACATTAAATATTAATGTTATGCTTTGTGAGAATTGTTTCATTTCATCATCATCTTCATCCTAGTTAAACTAATCAGTAATAATAGCAATTCGATTTATTTTCTAGTAATTATTAGCCTACAAAATGATAATTGCTACTTCCTTACGATAATGCAAGCCTTCTAATCTCAGAAACTGACATGACAATAATAAGGGGTGAACTAAAAGGAAATCTCCGTTGAATTGCATCAGCCCGTTGAAGCCCATTATTGTTTAGAAAATTCTCTTCAAGATATCCTCCTTCGTCTGATAGTTAGGAAAACTATTCCATGCAATTGACATGAGGTAAATTACTAAAATAATCGTAAGCAAGCATTTCCCCTTCAAAATTCTTATCTTTACACAAAATGTAACATGATTGACAATAATTTTCTTCCTGAGGTTTTACATCTGTCTGTCTCTTGTGTGGCTCTCATAAAATTAGCATTCTATTTTTATTTCATATGATTATGACCAGCTGAAAAGGGAAATTGATTGTCCTTGTCTACTTTTCCGTGACTTTTTTGAAAGTAAAAAAACTCCTTCATGCTCAAACTATTTAAAAGGGGGACACAAAAACGGAATCTAAATATTATATCCCATTCTTTCCAATATTATGTAGCATTTCCATCATTATCATATACTTATTTAGTTGTTAATTAGTGACAGGAAAGAAAAGAACTACTTATCAATGGCACATAAAATAATCAGCTAGTTAAGTCTGACCACTTAAATAAATAAATTCTAATAAGTCTTCCACTTTAGTGACATTTCCAATTTACCATTACTTGTAAATAAGGTAATTATTCCATATTTTCCTCTTTTTTCATCATCCGTAGCCTATATTTGCTTAAAATTATAGTAATTAGTACCACAATCATTTCTTTACTCCGTCAAAATAACTCTCTACTGTAGTTCTTTCTCTTCCTCTCTCAATCTCAACTTATGTATTTTTAGTAGGTTGGGAATCCACAAAAAGTTTTTTGGTGCATAGCCCACCTTAATAAATCTTCATCGTACACTAATCCTCCTTAGTACAGGAAAAATTTAAGAATCTCTTATAGTGAAAAACGTTTGTGAAAATGAAAAAAATCCTTATACGATACGATTACATACGATAATAATAGAATTACTTTAACTGTGTCAAAACTGAATTAGACTTATTACACAATAAAATTGAGAGTGATACCTGAATTACTATTATTTAGAATTAATTATCTCACGTGAAAATTTGAACTGTTTCTTCGGGTGGCTTGAGATCACAATGATCATACAAAAACATACACAACTTGATTGTTGACTCACTAACTATTTTAGATTGGTATCATCATAATGTATATATAGAAGGATGCCGAATGGATCGAGAAACAGTTTGACACAAGTACGTATAAAATTAACGATGGTATATAATATAGTAGATATATAAATATGTATATCTACTATATGATAATAATTTGAAATTAAACTGAAAAATCAACAATGGATTTATGTACATAGTAAATAATCTGTCATCAAAGTCAAGTGTCTACCTATATAATATAATGAGAGTGAAATTGTCATTTTTTGTATATAATAAGTATGAGCCTTGAATTGGCGATGAAAAAATGACAGGACACAACCTCATAAATAACACAAATACAATAATAATAATAATTTGTAAATAAAAACAATAGAATAAATTCCGAGCTAATTTCCCTAGTGTACTTAATAGACGCATGGAAAGTCTTAATAATGATTTTGTTGAAAAAATTGAGAAAAATGATCACGAGACGCCTATCACAGGCGGGGCGGAAGTGGAGTTGCCATTCTCCGAGGCTTTACTCAAGCCAGAAGAAGAAGATCCTCCATTTCCACCGCCACTACTGCTACTGCTATGATGGTGACTACTGCTACTATTGTGATGATGATGGTGGTGGTGATCCCGATTCTCTCGGCTCCGAGAGTGAGAATGAGAATTGTGCTTTTGAGAGTTACTGCTGGAATTATTGTTGTTGTTGTGGCTGTGGTGACTGCTGGCGGAAGAACTGCGGGAGCTCAGGGACGACGACGAGGAGGACGAAGAGGTCGAGGAAGAGTTACATTGTCCCGTCAGCTGATTAACGCTCAAGGGATTGTTAATGTCATGCGGATTCGCCCCCACGGGGTTTCTCGCCGGCCCTTTCAAACTCATTGGCAGTGTGAAGGGGAGCGGGAGGGTCGGGAGGGAAAGGCTGCTGCTCGCTCCGTTCAACGTCGACGAAGAACTGCCCGAGGAACTGCTGCTGCTCCCACTCCCGAAAAGGTGCTGAAGTCCGAATCCCAAGTGAGAAGACGGGTGGTGATGATTCGACAAGTGATGGTGATGATTGTTCAGATGGTGAGAGTGGTGATTCGACAATTTCGAAGAAGAGGAGGACGAGGAGGAGTGGAGACCGAGCAAGTGGTTCGTGGGCGGGGAACTGGACGTCGACGACGAGGAATTATGATGATTCATATTGGAATTTGTATTGTTGGATGTACTGCTCGATGAGTGATTTGTATTGTTGCTCGCAGTCGTCGTGGTAAAGTTGACCGAGCTCGCAGAACTGGACACAGATGAGATTGGGTGACGATCGTCTGAAAGCGACGGCGTCATTGGTGATTGAAGACTAGGAAGTGAAACGGCTGGACTAGCCAAGCTCGCTGGGGAAGGCAAGATCCCACTAGGACTTGTCAGGGCTGGAGAGGGCAGTGACATTCCAGGAGACGTCAGAGACATTCCTGGCGATGCTAACGACATTCCTGCAATATTCACAAATTGATAATATTTAATATTCATTCAGAATCAAATATTCTCATTTACTTTGAAGAATAGAGGAAAATATGGGAAAATATTTGGGAAGTAGAGAAAATCGTTTAATAACGAATAGAAAACACCATTTTTTGAGAAAATGATTTTCTTACCAGGTGAGGTAAGACTAAAGTTAGGACTGGACATTCCCATATCAGAGGACTTGCAATCCATATCGGAATCAACTCCAGTTTTCGAGTCAGGAGTACAAGCTTCCCCTGCACTCCCTGCAGATCCCAAATTATCATCAGGGCTGGCAACACCACCGTTGTCTCCACCATCAGCTTCCAAATAACGAATACACTTCTTTTTCCTCCTGTAAATAACATTCAAACAAAAAATTGCATTAGAATCCGTAAAAAGCATTTACACATCATAAATGTAGCTATTATAATACTAATAATATAATAATAGACTCGTAATACTTTTCCATGCAAAATGTGCATTGGTAGTTATCCTAATTCATTATAACAGTTTTCTTGCATGAAAATTATATGGTACCATAACCAACTAGAAATTGTTCAACCCAGTAAAAGCATGCACATGCAGCAAGCACAAAAAAGCAGAAAAGAAACAAAACCACTACACGAAACAAAATTTAATCCGAATCATGGATATCTAAAATAATAATAACAATAATGATAAAAAACATAAAATTATAAGTTACATATTTGAAAACAAAATATAAACATCTCTAATAAATAAAACGAGAAAAACATCCAATGGTTAAACTCATAAGTACCTCAACAGCCTCGTGAATCAAGTTTCATGGTTAAATTACCACACTTTAATTCTCCATTAATATAGTAAATACCAAGATTCCTATTCCTATCCAGCCTGAACAACATTTCTTGAAGCTATCTTAACTTTATAATATTTTACATAGGTACGGTACCACTATATTCTTAGCATTCCATTTATATACATTAATTTACAGTCAAATTACAGACAAATGCAGTTATATGGTACTGACAGTTTTTTTTGTGATGTGACTAGAAATACTCTGCATTTCCTTTTTGCCGAAAAAATTGATTGATTGACTGGATTTTGTTGAAAGTTTATCACAGACTCGAATTCGTATATAACAGTTTTTTGCAACATTATCTGGTAAGACAAATGACGAATTAAAAATGAAATATGGAGCCTATTTATTAATCTAGAGTCTATCAAGACTAGAAACTGTATTACTATCTTGTTCCTTTCGCTAATAAATCTAGTCTAGTTAACATTATCGATTAGATGCTAAATCCACTAGGTACTATATCATCGGTACCTCATTTTATTCTTCTATATAATAATTAATTACTGTTTTGAATACTGTACGTCTCAATAAGAGTATCAATTGTGAAATGTCAATCACATCTACTAACTTAGCGACTTAAACTAAAGAATCTCTTAAATTGTTGTATATTCAGGAATTTATATTCTAAATCCTCGCACATAAAGTAAATCGCTATATGCATAATTTCAGAGATTAGTTTTGTGGGCTACAGGAGTAAAGGAAAGAAGGTAGAGGTAGGTATGCAATGAAAGTATCCTACTGCCCCCAATTAAGGGAATTGGAATAAAGTGGCAAGGGGCAGTAAGCTAAAGACTACAGGTTGACATAGGTGGGCTCAGGAAGGGGGGAAGGTACAGTGACAACGGAATTCATCCCACTCAGTCCATGATGACTCAAATGTCCATGGTGAGCCAAATGGTGATGATGGGTTGGTGGATGTAGGGATTGATGCGGGGAGGACAGAGAGCCAATGATCCCCATCAGATTGTGTCCCGGACCACTCAAATTAGCAGAGCTGGTGGTGACTGAGTTGGCGGAGGAGCTACTAATGACATTGTTGGCAGAGCCGTTGCTACTACTTTGGCTGGAGTTATTGTTATTAGAGCTAGAGTTGTTATTGTGGCTAGAGCTATTGTTATTGAGAGGCGGAGAGGCGAGAGTCGAAGCTGAAGAAGACGGAGCGGAGGATGAAGCTGAGACAAGGCCGTTGTTGACAGCGGCGGCGGCCGCCGCCGCGGCAGCCACCGAAGGGCCCATCCCTCCATAACCCGCTGCGGCAGCGTTAATCAGACTGATTGAAGCTGCGTGCGTCTGATCCGGGCTAAGGGCACCCAACATTTACATCATACAACATCATTTCATTACAATCTCCTTCACCATCATTTATCATTCATTATCAGGACCATTCTTTTTTTCACACTCTTTTTACATACATTTACCAAGCCAATACTTGTTGGAACTCTTCTATACTCAATCATGAACTACATAGTTACTAAATTTTCTCTACTCACTTTTGAATTTGGAAAAGAACTTGAAAAAATCTCATTTTCAAGAGTACAGACAAAAAAATGTCTAAGAACTCTTGTATATTATATGAAAGGTAGTTTAAAATCTAAAGGTTAAGGTTGTTAAACATTTAATGGGCTTTTTTACATGTGATTCTACATTTAAAGTGTTATTAATAATTTTTGGTTTGGTTGGTTAGTGGTGGTTGGTTGGTGTGTGGTAGAAGACACGGACAAAGTACAGAACATCAAGTCAACTCTTTTTTAAGGACCATAATAATATAATAACAATTAAACACTGATAATCAAAATCACTACAACACTACCTGCATCACTACATTTAATACAACAAAACTACCAACTAGGTTTTCAAATCTACTTACAAACTAAATCACATTTATATAGTTTTACGGAAAACAACATAAAAAAGATGGATACGAAAATTAAAATACTAAATACATTTACATTTCGTAAGAAAAAGCACATCAGGCAAACTATCCACTACTTTCACATTCAACTTTCTCTATTATTTTACCTTGAAAAATCTATTTCATAAATAAAATTTGACAGGTATAGTTCTATGCACGGCAGCAGATATACAACTAACTTTTTTTTTATAGATCTTGTTTCTGTAAAAATATATTTTACATATATGATTATTGAAAAGAAGAGTTTTCTTGTGGGAGCGAAAACTCTTTCCCATTCAATTGCATCATTGAAAGAAAGTCATTTTGAATAAGTAACTAAATGTTTGTAGCTAAATGGGAAATTGCTCTACTTTGCACACGTAAACTGAATTGATACAGGAATTTATGCATCTATAATCTATAGGATATAAATGAGCTTCAGAAAATGTGTCATGCTGGCTTGGCTACATTATTGGACTAGACACGGTGCTAGACACGCAGTTCAAAATTTTACAAAACTAATAAGAAACAGTGTCGAGAGGTTAGTTTTACGATTGCTAATTATAATGCTAGAAAAATAAAAGGAAATACTGATAAATGAACGCAACAAATATAAAAGTAATGATAATAATATAGTGTGATACATATACATAATAATATCTGATATATATTATAAGATTTAGTTAAGGAAAGGAAATTTTAGTATCTATACTGTTTATAATTCTATAGATATAATTTAGTATAGAAATGAACGTATTGGCAATGGTAGGTTTGTTTGTTATGGCTGATAATGTAATGACAAGACAATGAAAGATTATGTGAATGAGATGACATGACATGACATATATAGTACTATACATAGCAAAAGCTCTCACTTCGGTTTCACATCTCCCCTCGCTACTTATTTCTCAAAACTTTAGAGCAAATCCAAAGAAAGCAACACTAACATTACATAATTCATTCAGTGTGGGAAGACACATTTTCTGAAATACTCTCCTTTCCCACAAACAAAGCTTTTTCCTTCCTGTTTTTTCATGTTTACATGTCTGAATACTATTAATTCTGGACAAAACACCCTTTTTCATTGCTTTTCACAGATGAATTCTGATGAGTGTCTTGTCTTTTAAGCTTTTAGGTACAGCAGGAAGTTTTTTAAATGTAGTACAGTATAATAATAATAATATAGCATCTTATTTAGTAAATTAATATAGAAGAGGAATATATAGACAAGTAATAAAAAAGAAAGTCAAATCAAACTGAACCAAATAAAACACGCTCAATCAATCAAGTCAGCCAATCAATTCAATTCAATAGTAATTATAAACACCAATAATAATAAATAAGTAATAATAGGATAGATAGACATTGAAGAAGCGCATTCTCTCATCCCCTACTAAGGTAATAATAAATATGTATATTAATAGTACGATAGAATTGATAATAAAATTCAATGCAGAAAAATTCTCAATTCCAAAAAGTACCACATCGATTCAATCAAGCATGTTTTTGTTTCACTGCATTCATTACAACTTGCAACGGTCAGAGTGTGTAATAATTAAGTAGAATAATAAGAAGAAGAATAATATAGTAAATCTATAAATAGTAATTCAACGCACAAACTAAAATTCCACATTGTTCGTGTCTTCTCACAAGAAGTCTAATAATAAAATCCTAATTGTGTGTATATTTTAGTTAGTAGCAGTAGTATAGTAATTAGAAATCCCTTTCCTCCAATCATCATTAAGTTTTAATTACGTAAATTACGTTATTAACGTATTATATGCAAAGTGAGACCTTTTGCTCAAAACGGTCCCGTCAAAAATCTCAAATCCTACACATAGCGTGACAATACGCATTAACTATAAGATTTGTTAATTGAAATTGCTTTTGCTATACACGGTTAGTAAATAGTTACAGTTGTTTTATCTTTGAAAACTGTAGTAGTATAATTAATAGATGTAAAAGCCCCAGCGATTAGAAATAGGTATGAAAATATTTATTGCTATAAAATAAATTGCAGAAAATCGAGTGTTTTTCTTACCTGCAGGGTTTGCACCATTGGCCTTGCTGATCTAATCCATAACGGGCACGGCACTTTTTCATACTGTTACCTAATTGAAGTAAATAGAAGGGTTTTGTGTATTCAACTCATATATAACCATGCAGAAAAGAGAAAAAACTGTTTTTTAAGGTATATGTACAGTAGATAGATATAGAATAGAGATAAGAATAAGGTGAGTGTGTAAAGGTAGTGAAAAGGCTAAAGAATAAAGGATTTTAAGGAAGAAAAAGGTAACTTTCTCCATGTTTTTACAGTCAAGTAAAGTTAACCCAACCCATCGGTTTCGCTCATCAATTTTTACAACAGTTAAGGGAGTGTATAGAAAAAATCCATAATTGATAATTGGTATATTATTATATATTTATAAATGAACGTCCTGGACTGGAGGAAAGCAAAGAATAAAATGTTTTGTTGATGTTTATAATGAAAATCAAGTATTTATTAGTAAGGCAGTACCTCCATCAAATTTCTCTTGCTTTTTCTTCCGCTTCTTTTCATGGTGGGTCCTACTCTGAGCAGAAGACCAATTGGGATACATCTGCATATGAAGTTGTCTTTCTCTACGGGCTAACTCGTAGTATTTCGCTTGTTCCTCTCGACCTAGTGCGTGCCACTAAGTCCCAAAATCATTTCCGTTACTTACAAGTTACTTTTTCATCAAAGATATTTCATACTTTTGTTTTTTTGTCCGTCCATTATCTCACACTTTGCACCTCCTTAATTCAACTGCACTAAAACTCCTACTCTCTCTCTCGTTCTTGTAATTATTTATTTTTTTATTCTTTCAGAAAAGACTTAGCTCAGCACATGGTCCTTTATCGCGCAGATATTTTTTAACATTATTATGCTAATTCTTATGATATATTCTACGGTTTTCTATAATTTATCTATAAAATCAAACAGAAAACTACTGAAGGAGTTGTTGTGCATTCTTTATATGAGAAATAAAATCCAAATGCTTCCTGAATTCCGACTGAACAAGCGAAATGAATTTTTTTGAGGGGATACAATAACGTAAGTAAGAAATAGACTCTCTGTCTCCTAATTGTAACCGATGGGTTGGTCATTAACAAATAATATTATAATATTTATAGGCAACAAGTAGTAATAACATGAATAACCTTTGATCACAAATAGTATATAAGGGATAGAGACTGATTGAGAGGGCGGCAATGATAATGACAAGTAAAGGTGGGTGGGTGGAATTTTGGTTATAATATATGTATTATATAGTTAATACACGAAAGGTATTGATGATTTCTGATGAAAAATGCACAATACCTCCGTCGGAAGTTTTCTCTTTCTTTCGTTTCTTCTTTTTAGCTCCGTAGCCATAATTATCCCTAGCTGACCAACCCGGGTACATCTGCATGTGGAGCTGTCTTTCCTGCCGAGCCTTTTCGTAATACTTGGCCTGCTCCTCTCGACTCAATGAGTGCCACTACACACACAGTCAGTCAAGATGATTTATTTATAAGATGTCTTTAATTGTTATAATATCGTCCTTCATTCAATATATTCATTCACGAAATCAGATATTAATGTACAAAAACTCTTTCAGTCACTCCATAAGTAACCAAACACGTTGTTTCAACTACTGAGTCTCCGCTCTTTCCACAGGGAACTCAATTATTTAGTTATATCACAAAAATTAATCTATCCCATTCTTGTGTGAACGAATTTGGAACAAAAGTTTATTAATTGTTTAATGCCCGTCAATCTCAGTCTCACTTGATTCCTTTCTCTCTCCCACACATAATCAAAAAAGGTGCAAAATGTCGAATGAATCGTAACAACTCGACTAAATATCATTATCTACTTATTATAATATTCTCCCAACCTTTGCCATAACCGTGTTCTAACTAATCATTTTTATATTCTCAGTTAGTAACGAACATTTAAATCACAAACAAAATTAAACTGAATCATCTTTAAACAACTACATAGACAGTAGATCATGGTTTTGCCAAAGTTGAGATTCTTCTAATCAAAATTAAAAAATATTTTTAGCAAACAAATCCAAATTCATTCTTACTCTTCTTCCAAGAATTTGGTTGATGGCAGCGCTCTCCTTCAGAGTACACTCAGCTACCACTTTGGCTCTCATTTCCTTCATATACAACATGAAGGCGTTCAACGGCTTTTTGATGTGAGGTTTCTTCTTCTCATCTAAATCAAAATCAAATCATCAATTTCATTTTTAATAAACAACCTGATATGAATCATATTTCCAGGAAACAGAAAGCAAATCTACATATCCAAATTCAAAACAATTTTAATTTATGATAAATACTTAGAATTCGACATTGAATTAAAGAAATACAAGCGTACACTTACTTTGACTATTATTCGATTGTCCGGATTCGGAAGCATTTTTGGAACCATGTGTGTCAGAAGATTTCTGATCGGATAAACTAGAAGACCTGTAAAACAGAAAAGAACATTTCGTCAATATTTGTCACAGATTATTAGTGATTACATCAGGCAAAAATGTTTTCAAGCAAATAGGATTACGTCAAAGCATATTATGAATGTCTAAGTGAACACTGAAATGGTGAATAGTAATGCAAGCAAGAGATTTTATGTGATAGCAGGCAGGAACTACTTAAACTAAAGATTAGATGTACCTATCTTTTGAAAATCATGTGCATATAATACGCTAAGCTAATTAATGAAGGGAAATTATTTGATTGATCATCTTGATTTAAATTACATGTTAACATTCATATCTAAATCAGAGAGGCCTTGATAATTGCGTTAGAGTGTTGAAGGCTGCCATCTGATTCGCTTTTGTTCTCCTTTAGTATTCGCTTTATAGAGAGACTTTTACTACTTTTTTTCTGAAGATTTTCCTACGTCATAAGAATAAAGGTTACATGTTCAGAGAGATTGATCTTGTTGATTCTGGGAATGACATCCTTTCAGCAATATAATTTCCATGTCTTCCGTAATGAGTTCATTTTTAGTGGTAATAATATAATCCCTGCTCTCTATCTGCGTCAAAGGAAGAATTTCTGTCTTCATCACCGGAAATGATAGAAGAACATTAAATTTCCTGGTCAGCTACATCTTCTATTAGATGTTTATTCGCCATATAATGGGGAGAAAAAGGGAACCAACAACAGTATCCTCTTTCATAGCACGAAACTAAGAGTCTAAAAAGATCTGCCGTGACCATGACCATCTTCATTTGTTTAACATTGTACATCTTCATTGTCTCTGAAATGTCTTTCTTAATATCTTTTTTGAAAATCTAGCCAATTATCTATTGTTTTTTATTATTTTCATTGTGCTCATAATGAAATTAGGGGTTGGAGATGGAGAAAGCATAAAAGTGAGTTAGTAAGATAATTCCATGCTAATAAACCTTTGTTTATTGGGTTGAAAAATGTAGCAGCAGGTAAGTAGTAGGTATCTATAAGTAGGAAATGTATATTCAGATGAGAATGTCTATGAAATTAATGAAGGAAAAAAATGAATAAAACAATTAGAGGGTGAAAAAAGGAGCGAGGATTAATTGTGAGTGGATATAACGTAGAAAAATCAATTCACATCCTTCGTTCACATTAGATTAGAGTTAGGGAGCCCTTCCCTTTCAACGCAATGAGCTAAGTATTAGTGTGTGCAGTAGTCATCTAGGTAATCTACACACGTCTTGCAACTACCACCGACGTATGGCCAATGCAGTTTTCCTAAGTAGTCCTACACATATATCTAATGGGCTTACTGTCATGTCAGTCAGTAGTTTCTCGTTAAATCCAGAACTTCATCATTCATTCCGTAATTACTACCCGTAGCCTGTACACAGAAAAAGAGAGAGAGAGACTTCTGGCAATAAGAATTAGTTGTAGATTTTCAATAGTGATCTAAATCACCACGATAACTAATTCTTAATCGGGCAAAAAGATTGTACATGAACCCCGTAGGCTCCCCATTAGCATTAGCTATGCAAATGAATAATTTATACAAAGCTACACAGAGCTAGCCTTCTACTACGTACAAAAGTAAACAAAAAACAGCCTTGCCTTTGGAATATTTAAGACAATCAGCTCATGAAGCAAATGCAAATAGAAAATATTACTAGCACATTGCATATTATTTAGTATTTCTGCGAAAAGAACATTCAGGTACTTATTTCGAGCTTGAAACATTTATAATATCCCTGTGCCTGCCTACATTATGTAAAGTTCTATGTTCTCTCTCTCTCTCTGCGTAATTACGGAACGACCAATACGAGTAAGGAATCAACTAACAAATGCTCACACACTCTCTCACTCCCTAGCCAAATAATAAAGTAAGTAGTAGCAACCTATAGCTACTCCTTTCTAATCTCAAATACTATCTATAACACTAATTTCGTAATTTGTCTACTGTTTTATGACTATGCCTAAAAATTGGCAAAGAGCCTTTCTCTACTACTACAAAGTATTTTCCCTTATTACATCTTGTTAATAACAGCACAACTCATCAGCACAAAATCTCCTGCAATTATTGTGCTCATTAGAAAATAACTAGATCACATCACACATCACATCCTATAACATAACACCATTTTATCTGAAATCCAAGCCTTCCCTTATCTCTCTAATCTTTTAGATTGTGATATACAAATCAGAAAATCACACTCGAAAAGGCTGGACTCAAACTGGACTATCAAATCAGCAATCAACATTTCTTATAGTCTTGTCAAATTACTCTAAAAGAATTTTTACGAGCTTCTACCATTACCTAGCTAGGTGTGTAGCACAATAAAGGAAACCAAAGTTTTAATAGTCCCTCCTGTCGATGAAAAAAGGGAGCAGAAAGGAAAAATCGACAGCTAAACCGCAATCGCAAGCCAAAACCTTAAAACCAAGTCTATTATTTGTGGATTTAAGAAGTCCGTAGCCACCACAGGACACGGACTCTATAAAAAGCAGCAGTCCGCTACAATGTTATTATCTTCATCTCAATTTCACAATTTTCTATCTCTAATATAACACGGTGACTGAAAATTACGATGCGATCGTGGCAAAATTACTCTCACTTCACTCTCCGCGTCATAGTTTCAATCTCAGATCCTATTTCCCCTCCTTTATTAGACTCAGATCAAAATCTTCCTCAAGAAACGCTATAAAAAAATTCGAAACAGAGCTACTAAAACGGCTATTGAGTTATCAAATGTGTCATTTTGAGTGTGTGACCACCAACAAGGCTGGCTTTTCTACATTCTATAACTTAAGTCATCATCAGCCCACAGCATATCATCTGCTCAAAAAAGCGCAATCTAATGTAATAGCCTACACATTGCATGGCATGCATAAACAAAGCTTTAATCATGCACTTCTCCACGAAAAGATCATATAGAAAAAAGGAGAAAATGTATCGGAAATAAGCGGACGGACAGTTGCGAAGAGCAATGATCCATGTACATCCACACTTTTAAATTACCACCTATCATCATCAACCCTTTACCAAAATGAATGAAGAAATAAAATAAAAACAAATCTCGTGTCATTCATTCCATGTCATTATTTTCTGCAGAAAAAAAGAAGTTAAATAGATACACAAGGATTCTGTGTTGTGTTTTGGTGATTGCGAGCAAAAGGCTATGATTTCATTGCTGTTGATATTCTTATGTAGTCATCCATTACTTAGGTACATTAGAAAGATTACAGTACTTATACTTCTAGTTAGCCATCACATTTTCCCCTCATGCTTCCTTTTTTCATTCTCTCTCTCTCTCTCTCCATTTAGTAAAATCAACCAAAGTGAAGGAAGGTACAGACAGATCTAATATTATTATAGTAGAGAATGTGTATAAGATAAACGGTGCATTCTTATGTATTGACTTACTTGTAAGTTGTAAACATGGAGATTTTGCGTAGGTAAGTATAATTGTGAATGTGAAAAAGAGAGAGAGAGAGATAGATGAAAAAGTCTTTGGTTTGGCTTGCTGGCTTGCGGTCACGAGGAATTACATGGTCAATGGTCACCTCCAGCGTATCGTGTCAAGTCGTCGTGTGCTCTACGGTTCCTGGCCAACACTGACTCGTCCATTATGTGGCATAACATAATACTTTAGACACCACATCAAGTCATGCACAACACATCAGCATCACACCAACACCAACTCAATCCTCTTTGCCTTACTTTACTTACATCCAACACTAATAATGTATCTGTCTTTCACAAATCCATGTATCTTCCCTTATCTTATCTTTCTTTTTTAGACAGAGTGCCCTGCTCTCTTCTTCTCTCTCTCTACTGACTCTACTTACTTAGTATATAAATATAATAGAGATTCTATTTTCTATTTATGTATAGATAGATATATTTACATTATTATGCATGTATACATAAAGTAGAAGGTAAGTTAATTTAATCTATGTTAAATAGGGTCTAGATTAGAATTACACTCAAGAACTGTCACTCTACTCGAACATAAAGGCAGGTCAACTTATGCAAATGCTAATATAAACCTAATCGTAGCTAACCACACATCCAAATCCTACAGAGATAATTGAATATTAAAAAGCTATACAAGAAAGGATGGAGGTAGTACATGGGATTTAGTCACAACTTGCCAATCTGCCAAAATAAAAGCTAGTTTCACCGTTTAGATTATTGCAATGGTATACTATAGAGGAGGACAAGGCATTAAAACTTCATTTGCAATATTGACGTGACAAGAGAGGCAAGTGAGAAAGCTTAAAGTATCAACTAATCAATTACAAAGCCAACGAGACGATGACAGGACAAATGCATGTGAGTGAGCCTATTATTATTATTATTGCACTAAATTACGATCGATTTCTTCAGCTTTTCTCTGTGAAGCTTAATGATTTTCTATTTTCCTACATATATTCGTGCTCTTACTTTGCATTGCATTATAATTCTAATGTTAGTGTATGCAAATGTGAATGTAAGGAGTTGTAAGTGTTATTATTATAGTCTGCTGTAGAATTGTAGAACTTGTATGCATAGAATGATAGGCATAATAGTTAGCAGTAAATAAACGCCAGCGTCTCCTTGTTGAAATATGCTAATTTTATCTACTCTATCAATCGTTTTGAGTGAGCATAATTTTATGAGGTTGGGATTGTTGATTTGATGGATGGATGGATAAATGGGGATTTATGCACAGAGTTGAGTTAACTGAATCTGACTTTTGGCTTGGCCGAGACTTCACTTAAGTTTGACCGATGATCAAGTCAGAGTGGAGCAAAACGAGAAAATTAACACAAAACAACATGCCTACTTTTCTAACACAACTATAGGCAAGGCTAAAATCCTCTATTCTTCAAAGTTGAACTGACACCGGATGAAAAGGGTGAGAAAAGCTTTGTTTTACTATGCTGCATACTTGAATCCTTAATGAAATTCATTGAAAAAAGCTCAGGATATTAGTTTACTGTACAGGACGGTGCTATACTGCGTAGGAAATCATAAAAAATGCTTAAGCTCATGTTAATTTATCCAAAAGAGTTGGATTATTTACGAACCTATGATTATGGTCGAGGTGCGAGTGATGCGCATCATGTTTGGAAGGAGTGCCGACTAAATGGTGACCTAAGCTTGGATGAGGAGGTAGTCCTGGGCCTTGTAACAGACCTCCAGGTGAGAACCTATAAAAATCACTGTAAAAACACATTTCTTGTTAGATCTTTGATCAGCATAAGTACATAACTGCCCAGTCGGTCTCTCACTTCACATACTTACACAGTCACGTTAATTACAGACTCTAAGCAAACAAACCATTAGGAACATCTTGGAAATTATAGATTTTACATACACATCCACCAACAAACTCAAATATAATTATTGCTCATGTCTAACCATAAGTGAATAACTACTAAGCGCACTCTCTTTCCTCAAATTGGGAAATTATTTTCATAATAGCAAGACATTCCCCTAATTATCATCACAGTCCTTTTCTAACTATAAAACTTAATACAAGAGTTAAAGTAAACATCATGAACAAAAAAACATCATTTACATACAATATTGGCAAACATGTTAACTTTGCTGCGAAAAAAAATCTGAAATCAATTTTGATGAAAAATGCATTTTCGTCATGTATCTTACCTAGCAATTGACGTAGGAGGTATTGACAACGAGGGCGGGTAGTTGCGAAATCCAGCGGAAGCTGCTGGATTCCCTGCATTCGAGATCGAGTACATACTCTGGGCATGCCTAAATACAAATACATTAGAAAAAAGTTAGAAAATATTCTTTTCATTAGCCCACACCACAAGTTGACACACATTTTGACAGGGGTAAGTAGGAGATGAAGCTTAGTAACTTCCGTTCTTGATATGATGCATAAAAAATGTGATATATCTACGATGGCACTATCTATCACATTTATAGGGTTTAAAACTTGAAAGTCTTGATCCAACTTGATATGGGATTTGAAGATTTTTCTCTAAGTGGATTATTTGATCTCAAACAAATATTTACACTACAAACACCGAAGACTTTTAAGTTTTATCTGTGTATGCATTTGGCTATTTGGTATGTCAACTTTAGATTGTGGAAATGGTTTAATAAAATGCTATGAAAATGAAAGAGGAAATGATGTTCAGTCACTGTAAGAGAGAAATGATAGTTTAGGAAAGTGTAGTAAAAGATGAAGGAAAAGCAAAAAAATGAATAAAAAAATAAAAACAATGTATTTACTTAGAGGCATACCATGAAGCGACTTGAGACACTTCTGGTAGACCAGGGTAAGGGTATTGGACTCCGAAGGGGTACATCGGTGACCGGGATAAACCTGTAAAGACAAAAAATAAAGAAAAATTATTTCAGTTCTTAAATTCTTCGGTTATTTTGAATAAAATTATCTTCACGCATGCATTACCTACTTACTAATGATAAAATTATGAAGGCATTCATTATAACTTAGGCGATAATTGGCTAACAAACTTGCTAACGTAAGACACACTTCTGACGTTCACACCTGCACATTCCTTTCCTATTTAAATTGGGGCATTTAGCAGCGTGATAATTAATTGATAATTACTAAACCAATCTCATGAATTATTTCATCGTAATTTTTTTCTACATTTCTTTCGTAGATGAGTCAGGTGCATACATACAAATAATATGACGTGTTTTAAAATGCGGATCGGTATTTACATCCAAGCACAAGTGTACAGATATTTTTCAGAGTTTTATATGCATGAGCAGACGTAAGTATGCAATTGCAATAGTGAGGAAGGAAGGAATAGTCAAGTGTACGGAACATTATAACGAGTACTTAAATTTGCATACACACTCATGACTTGATTTTCAACGTTCGGGAATCTTTCAAAACTATCATACAAAAGATAACAAGGAGAGTTAGCTAGAGCAGGATTCGAAAATATGCAATCCAAGTCTTTCTCGCTATTTGAATTCCCTCGTCCAACTAAAAGAACACGACTGAATGATTCTTATTGAAATCTAACTTGTGTTCCCGTTCCGTCAGCTCACATTTCCTCCGCAATCAGTTAGTTCTCTTATAATTTAGCCAAGAAGAGAGATCGGCTTCTATGAATTCCCATGTATGCCCGTTCCATTCAAAACGAGCATATATGAAGAATTGAATTGTATTAGCATGTCGTTTATTGAATTCCATCCAACTATCTAAGTACATGCATATACAAAATATGCTTCTGCTATAATCAATAACTCTAAATTGCTCAAATCGTTTACGTGAACATGCGGAAAACTGTTCTATCCTTCATGACGCTACTTAATATGCTCTACTATAGTAATGTTCGGAAACAAAAATCGAATCAAATGATCATCCAAGTCCACTCAGCCTAAAAGCCATTGAAATTCCAACTTGATATCCCTACAGACTTTTATTTCCAGCATTAACCATAATAACTTGTAATAAAACGAGAAAAAAATCTATATATGAATCAAAGTAATAGATATTTGGGAATTCCCTTAATTGTTCTCTTAAGTATTAGCTATATATCGTTTGCACTTAATATACATTTATATATCTACTCGCACACATTTCATCGGTTGCCCTTTACTGCGTCCAGAGAGAGCGAGAGAGATTTTAACGAGGGATCATTACATAGTTAGGTTACGGTAGGGAAGAAGCGAAACAAATTCGGAATTTCCGTTGAATTGAAAATAAAAACAGCTTGCTACATACTTAGCGTAATTTAATAAGGCTGTAGCCATCTTGATACTTATTATTGTGTATACAGAGAATATATATATAGGTACGAGCTTTATTATTATGCGTCTGTACACACTTACTAGTGTAAATAACCACATAAATTATAAAGTTAATGTCTAAGTATAACGATAGAGATTCATCATTGTATATCGCAACTATGATCAACCTTCCATTCTCCACGTTTAGTGTCTAATAAAATAGTAATGACAACAGAATATTTGTACTCATCAGTCGAACAAGCTTACTTATGTCTAGGGATGGTTAACAGAGAGAGAGAGAGAGAGAGAAAAGAGAGGAAGGTAGCCAAGTATGAAGGGAAGCGACTAGTAACTCTTCAGATATACACGAGACTCGACCATTACATTATTATATTAGATTGCTATATCTTGTGTAGACAAGTGATAGGCTGTGCAGTCAGCACTTTCCATTGTTTTACACACCACCATCGATTTTTAAGCATTGCACTACATTGAAAATATATAAGCCACTTCATTTTCCCCATACAATGGCATATGCACAGCACTTGAATCTGAAACGCTAACCACCACCACACACACCAATACTGTATGCAATCCAGATCAACTAGCTAGCTCAACTTTAAACCCCTTCCACGAGGAAGGAAACAAAACGCAAGCTAAACCAACTCTAGTAGCCATATCTTCAGATTTATTAAGTATTAGGTGTATGAAAAAGGCTAGACATATACACGATACACATAATGTAGCTAAAATTGTATAGAAAAGTAAATGAATGAGTAGTATGCACATCTATTCTTTATTAAAATTCGACAAGATTTTTCAATCTTGCTAGACATAAATGCATATGGTTATAACTTATCAACTTCTCCCTGAGTGTCTCAAGTGATGGATACACGTGCCCATACAAAACTCTAGAAACAAAAGAACCAGTCTACATCTACAATCCACTGAATACATAATAACAGAGCTAAACGTAGCCATGTCCAAATTTGTAGCTACACTGTATCTCTCTTTATCAGACTGTCTACTACCAAGAGCACATTTTCTTCCGTTATATTATCCACTGTCTGCAAATGTGTAATGCAGTAGAGCGAGAAGACTTTTATGCCTTTATACATCACATACACAGCATTCAATTAAAATTAGAGCTCCCTATATTCCTTCAATAAATTAAAGGATACTGTCCGGAAAAGGGAAATGCATCTATAACTTCCAACAGAGCATAACCTAATGTAAAGCAAGTCATTAATTAATATCGATTAAATACAACTCATACTAAAAATGTTATAAGAAGAATTCATGTCTGATAATAGCTACTCTTTTTTAGTTCATGTGTATACGCAAACTATATTATCTTATGCACTATAAAAATACACAAGGGCCACAGAAACAAAAGAGTTCACCATAAGTATAAACCTCTTCAAGTCGTTAAGTAAACATTGCGAATTGATATTACAAAGAAGATAAAAAGAAAAACGGCCTTCTCTCTTGGTAAATATTGAACCTTTGAGAGTCCTTTATGATTGTCTACTTTGCTTTTCTACAGCTACACTCCTTTCTTCACTATATCTGACTAAAAAGAGAACATTATGAAACTAATAGTCCATACACGTGCTACTTAAAATCTCCTACTCGGCTAACAGTCCAATTTGACAATTTAACCAACTAATACAATGGGATCCTAATGAAATTATAATCTGAAATGCACCTATTTTCGCTACTCTATTTCTCAAGGCTGACAATAAATTATCAAATCTGTTTAGAACAGGATGAAAAGATGCGCACACGCGTAAGAAAGTCAAAGATTATGTGACAATAGTACAATCTTCTATACAAGAACATGCCCTGTTCTTTGAAATTAACAGTCACTTGTACAGAATAAGTAATAAATTATAAAAATTGTTTCGCGTTAGTTCTTAAATCTCTAAGTTGTATTTCAAATAATATTTTCCTGATCAACATGTATTCATTCTTTACTTTCTGTACTGGGGAATGTAAGATGTAACATTGAAGAAATTATTAAACCAGACAAAATAAGACCGTTTATGACTAAATGCCTTCGGAATGATTACTAGCAATGTAAATTAAGTCTATTTAATTTTATTTGCAAGTCTGTAATCAAAAAGTTAAGTAAACAAACTTTGTAGTTTGAAGGCAACTTTTCAATTACAAAGATGTTAAAGACGCCCACACAATAGGGTAGTAAATATAAAATTAATGATTCCATTGAAAAATGAAAAAGTAGAGTCTGGAAGGATTTATTGAATCTAATTGCTTCCAGTAACCGTAGGTATTGCTTTTCCCTTGTACAAATTAACTTTGGTGCGACTGTCAATGTAATTGTAGCTAGGTCGTTCTTGCAAATTCATAGTGCATGGACGCGACGTAGCAAATAGGTGAATTCAAAGTCAACACAAAAATATTCTGCTAAACTGTGCACATGAACCCACCTACGCAGGTAAATATATTTACGTGTGTACAAATATAAATTGTAGATACCTAGAAACACCTGAAAAGTTCTTATGTGGAATGTAGTGTAAATAGCATCATGCATTAGTTAAGCTTGTCTTGCATTACATTAGAAAGATGTGAGATCTCTTGACATTTTCAATAATTCAAAGCGCTCAGTCAGCCGCTTAGAGCACATCACATCCCATTAGTTACGTGCAAGTTCCATCCTATCTCCAAAATTCACACTTATAAGCATACACTAAGTAAGACACTAGGAGCTAGCCTTTAGAAAACGCAGACAATACTTAAAGTAGGTTGAAATAGACGCGTAGTTCTATTTTATTGCATAGCTGCCTTGTAGATTCTAAGAGGAGATGAATATTACGAATAGGATATCTGATGTATGGTCTGTGTCTGCTAATAAAAAGTAGAAAAGCCTTCTTCTCTGTTTTTAATACGCAGTCTATGGTAGAATTTCGAGTTTAGTTTTATTGTAGAGCGAAGAGAATAATACAGACGAGTGCTAACTAGAAAGAGGGAGAGAGTCTCGGATCACCCAGTTCAACTTAAGGCATGTCAAGTGAAGGAAATGCAAGAGTGTTCGTAGAGAGTGAAGGAAGGAAGAAGTTTTTGGGCAGAAGAGAAACAGAAGAGAATACTCACGAGAAATAAAACAGGAAGAAAATGGAGAGTTCCTTGTCTATTTGTTAGAGAGAGAGAGAGAGAAGTCTAGCTGACTGAACAGAGTAAAGTATTCAATTATAAATTTCCTCCATCACTTCATCTCCTCCTTCTTCATCTCATTTCATCCTTATGAACCGAATGAAATTTTCTCCGACTACTACTCTCCGCCATCCCAATTCATTCCCAGTTTCTTTCTCCTTTTACTATTCAACTCCCAGGGCACATCACATCACATTATTCACATTCCGCACATCACAATCCCATTCCTTCCCTTTATCTTCCATTCAAGTGTCTTCTTAAATTCCACTTTCTAACAGATACAGACGAGACGAGACAGAGATACCTACAGACAGACAGATCTTCTACTACTACTACAACTAACTATAATATGCCAACCCTCTACTACTCACTTCCAGATGCAATGCAAATGAGATGAGCTAGCTAACTAACATCAAACTAACTAAAGCCATCAACACTACCCATCTTACCTGTCTCTTCATCTCATCTATCCCTTCAGCAATAAGTGCTTTCGAAATAAAACTTTTATTGACTCAATGCAATGAGTTCTACCCACTTTTCTTAATTCTAGCCAGAATTAATAATGATATATTTCAACTTTGTAGATACGTGTTCGAAAAAATCCGCCAAGATTTCTGAAATCCATGATACGTGCCATGATGTTACGTAAACTAAACAAAAATAAAATATTTTGCAGACGAAAACTACACAGATACCAGCTTTATGTAACGACTAGTGTTTCGGTTGTTTTAAACGCATAATAAGTAGCCATACGTTAAAAAAGTCGAGTTCATCAGTTAGAAATAAACAGCCACGCATTTGTAAGTTGCACATTATGAATTTCTCTTAAGGAATTCACGAATTCTAAAGGGGAACATTTAAGTTCAGAAAACAGAAAGTAAGTATCTCTGCATGGCAGAGCATTCCGTTAGAAAAATGCACATAGCTTGTATTCATCTGCGAAGGAAAGGAAACCACAAAAATTTTTGCTGCATAAGTGCGAAGAAGATAATAAGTTTGCAAGTTATGAATGAGAATGGTGTGGGAATACAAGTTTGTTCGTAGTATGGCACTATGGTACACTAAACAGAATAAAGTAGCAATTTTTTCATTCGGAACATATTACTGTTATGTGTATTAAACTACAAGGGAGTTGATATTATAGGAAAAAGTGTGTAGGGTTAGGAGTCGTAATGCAAAACGAGAATTTTCTAGCTGCGAGAGAGTGGTGAACATGTGTAGTATGATTAGTAAGTAGAAGAAGGTAAATGACGAGGCATAAATAAGGTTAAGACCCTTGTTTTATTGAATGGGATGTTGAAGATCGGAAAGGAAGGATGCACATAGTGTACATCATCTCGTTTCCGAGAATTTTATGGAAGTAAATTCCAGGAAGTCAAGTTATGCCATGGCAAGTGATTTCAAGTCAACCTAGTCTAAGCTGGATTTAGCTGTAAAGTTCTCTCCAGGGAACAAGGAAATGTCACGACGAGAACACCAACAGCTCTACTTAACAGAACAGACAACGACTCCTGAGACTTTAATTCAGAGTTGACTTGATTTGACTTGGGACGAATTACCAAGAAATTTAAACCCACCTTTTTCTAAATCTAAATCTCTTGTCTCTCTCTCAAATTCTGTCTCCACTCTTTACCTTTCCTATGAGGAGAGCTAGAAGCTACTTTTTAATGCACTACTCTACTCTCATCCATATGTACATTCATTATCTATACTATTAATATACATGCACATAAAACTATAGAGAATAACTATAAGACTATATGCTACTTACTTATTGCTACTACCTAGTCAACCCACACTGTATTAGTAGAGAACAAGATCCAAAAAGGAATGTAGACGATACGAAGCTAAAAATTCTAAATAAATCCCTGTCCCTTGACAGACACGACACTACTGACAGAAGTCAAGAGCTAAATCCCAATCCACTCACTCATTTCTTCCACTGAAACTCACATTCAGCATCACCACCTATTTCCAACCTAGCTCTGCCTCTACCTACTTAAATCAAAAGCCTCTCTCACTAACAATAATAAGTCAGCTCCATTTACAAACCAACTACTTGCTACTCGCCTTCACTTCAAATCCTATCATCTACTTTATTTATGACATCATTCCGTCTCTTCTTCCGTCTAAGCGTCTCACTTCAGTTTTACAACCAACCGAACCATTCGCTCAGCTCTCAAAAAATATATACATTTTCTATTGTCATCCTCTACATACATTATCTAAGAAACATTTATTATTTTGCATTTTTCTTTAACATTTTCATTCATGAAAATATTATTGCATATGAAATTCCAAATTACACACAAAGTAGTTACTGTACCGGAATACAATTTGAAAGAGACAGAAAGGCATAAGTAGAATTAAAAATCAGAAATTGCTTATTTTGTGTATGGCTTTTAATTTTAATAATAAACAAAATTATGCTTTATTCATTACGAATATTAACCTTTAAATACAAAATGGATAGACTGATTTCTGTCGTCTGTATTGTTAATGACGATTTTCCTTCGTGTATTTAATTCTTGTTACTTATTGGAATATAATATTGTAACGAAATCCAAAATGTCAGGAAAAAGACAAAGGTGGATATTTGTGCCTGAGGCAGTAATTTCCAACATCCCAACTAATGAACACACATGATGAGCATACGAGGAAGGGGATAATAAGATATACCAACAGTGTGGCAGTGGTCTTAGTAGTGGTCCTCGTAAAAGCCTAAGCCGAAAAGTCAAAAAGGACAAGGAATAAGTAGAATCAGTGAAAAGCTAATCTAGAAAATGAAACAAAGGGGGTGGGTGGCTATAGAAGAGCATTAGGATTCTGAAGTGCAGAGCCGACAGTCGCCTTGCTCTTTAGTTGACTTAGACTTGACTGTCGGCTCAATTCTTTCTTCATTCCATCCAATACGACTAGCTAGAGCTAACAAGGACTTTTATCACAATTTCATTTTTCTCATTTCATTTCTCTAGTTGTTAGTCCAGTTTGTTTCTTTTCCCTTTCTTTCACAAATGGATGAAGAAAGTCTCCTTCCAATCGAATCTACTTTCTGACAAAATCCCATTATAGCAATCCTGCCTTAGTAAAAATACCTCACTCCGTCCAGTCAGCTCAGCCTCTTACTTTATTTACTTATTGTTGTAGATATAGCCGTATAGTAGTATAGTCATAGAATCTTACAATATTTTCACTTCTCGTTGCAAGCCAGGAAACTTTTTGCAAAAATATTACAAGAAACTGTGAAAATACGCTTGCTATGTATATAATTTGTTATATAAGAGCTAGAGTGCCTCTAACACACATGTACATGTCTAAGATGAAGAAGAAAAAAATCCACATCCACTGATAATAGACGTGACTCACTTTAGATTCGTTACGGTCTACTTGCTCAGAAATCGAGACACGCAAGAAAGAGACTTAAAGTTAACTTGACTGATGACAGAGCTGAACTAAACTGAAATGTAAGAGTAAAATTGTGAGACGAATGAAACTTTTCCCATAACATCATTGATCAATATGACTTCACGACACTCTTCTACTACTCCTTACTACTTTAATGGAGGAAAAGAAACTTTCTCCAATACATAAAGTACTTACTTAGAAAAAATATATATAGAAAGAGAGAGAGACCCCTGGACTGGACTTTATTTAGTTGACAATACTAAAACGCAAGACATGGAGACAAATGGCTCTAATAAGAGAAACCAGAAAATAATAGAGTGGAAAGTGTGACTTCCAAATGATGAGGCTAATAATAATAATCCGCTCCGTGGACCTAAGTATAACCCAATATTAATAATAACAAAAGAGCTCATGTCAGCGTCTATTTAATAATGGAGCCTCGTGCTACGAAAGCTAGCTGACTAATAATAACAATAACAAAAAGGGTCGCCCGCTCATTGCTTACTCGTTTTATGGTTTCGTCGTCTTCCTCTCTCTCTCTCTCCATCACATTACTACTCCAACAAGCTACTCGATATACACTCACTCAATTCCACGTAATCATAATAATCACTTCCTTCCCTTACTCCCCAACTAACTCCCTTCCTTGTTTCCCCAAATATTTCACTTCTACTTATTGCTTTCCTTCACACTTTCCTCTTATTTATTAGCAGGTGTCTTTCACTTTCTCCAGGAAAATTCTCCACTCACTCTCTCACCTAATTCAATAGACTCCATTCAACTGTATCTAATATCCTCCCTTCCATGAAACAAATAAATATGGATTAACTACATACAAGCATACAATATTTTGTCTCTATACTTCCACTGTTCAAGTCACACTTTTATATTGTGACAAAACAATGACCATATATTATGAATATCAACAGTATGAATCTTAAAAATATTTGACCGTGCATTATTGGACAATGCATGAATGAAATACATAAAAAATATTGATTCATTGTAACTGCGATGTTATATTTCATAGAATTATATATTGTATGTACGTTAATATAAATAGATTGTAATGTAAAAAGAATGTAGATATTACGACAATTTCTGGAAACTGTTATGACAGTATTGTAAGAGGGCGGGTCATAGCAGAAATGGATGCTACTTCTCTTGTGTAAGTCAAGACAGGCGCCAACACAATAATAAAACAGAGAATATGATAGCCCTGTTTTCTACTCACTTCACAGGCAGGGGATTTTCACTTCTGACTATTTCACAGCTACATGCATCCTCTATTAAAATTGCAATGCACCTATATTGATGTGATAATGAGCAAAAGAAATGGTCTATTGAGCAGGAGAACGAAAAGCAAATGCAGGGCAGACAGCGAGAAATTATTATTCTGCAAAAAGACCATGAAACGAATACGGATAGAATTTCTAGGTATATAACATAAGCCAAGGCTTTATCGGCTCCTTTTGACTTTGTGTTTTATGCAATGCTAACAAAATATGTAACTGAAAATCGGATGTGATTTAAAATAGTATTTACGCTAATGACGAACGGATACAAAAGTATCGCTTGCCATTACATATGCAAAACGACGGCGACAACAGCGGGTGGCCCGACAAACACACCAAATCACATTTCGTTTTCAAATCCTTCTAATGTCCCTAATCCTCTTGCTCTCTCTCAATTTAAATTCTCAACTGAAGTCTCTACTAAAGCTATTATTATTCATGTACCTACTTCCATTTATTATGTGGGTAACTGCAAAAAGGGTCGTTATTCTTAAAATTCCTAATAATGATCACAGTAACTTTAATAATAATATATTTTGACGATATACATGCTAAAATCAAGAGGTTTGTAATATAGATGCACTTTTGGATACGCAAAACTTGATATAATCAGTTTAAAAGATGGAAGATGGTAACAGTTATAGAATGAAGGGACTATGGAATACTATTAACTTTAGTATTAGGTGCTAAAATGACTGCATAATAAATATAGTTGTGTGAGAGTAGAGTACTAAGTAGTATAGTGCTTGCAGAGATAGGAGAGAAGATTGAAAGTCAACACTCGGCAAGTAGTAGTGACTCTGTGAGGGAGCAAATGAGCGAGAGAGTGATGGAATGAAATGAAAAGTAATTCGATCTGTTCGTTCGTCATTAAATGAGAAAATGAGTCTGAGATCAAAGCACAAAGGACTCCCACTATCGTCTCCACTGAAATTTAATCAAGACTAATGATGGAAACTTTACGTTTTAATTATGTTTTACATTGCTCACAATCAGTTCTGTCCTTCCTCTGATCCAATCAATAGATGAACGGATTATTCACATACAGACAAACACACAACCTGCTATGCTTCACTTACTATCATCACATTTTTTGCAATTCACATGTAACTCAATCAGAATAATACAAAATGGATACTACAGTATAGTATAATGTTTTCCACCTACCATCTTAAAGGTGGACAATAATAAAATATCCTATTTTCATATTTATCAGTCCCTAAGTCTCATTAAAAAATCTCAATTTTCATTAAAAATTGGAATTCATATTTAATTCTGTTTGCTTAAAGAACGTAAAAATATTATTCGAGTCGTATTTGGTTAATGCACAGGATAGACTGTGACAGGTCACTAAATTCGATAGGGAAAAGTTGACTTTCATCTATGTTCAGAAAAAAGAAAGGAGGTTATAATGGCACATGGCACATGTCAAACTCCTATATATTTAGTAAGTCTATGAGGGAAAATGAGGCAAGAAATCCAGTGAAGCAAAAAGATCAACATTCTTATCTTAATTGCATGGCAAAGGGCAAGACAAGATTAGAGGGAGAGAAAGACGGGAAAAAGAAAGGCGTGATAAGACAAAACAAGAGAAGGAAGCGGAATAAAAGCAAAAGTCAGGCCAAGGAGCACATAAGAGAAAACTGATGAAATAGTTCAAGGAATATCTAGCGACAAACCAGCAGAAAGGAAAGAAGTGTGACAGAATTGCTGTAGGTACTAATAATAGCCGACTAAAAAAATACACGCCCTAAAATAAACGACATAAACTGTTTATCTATTTATTATATTGACAGTTTCTTAGTATTGCTACAGATATTTCGTGAAAAGTTCCTTGACTGCTCCAGAATACGAAACTATCTATGTTTATACAAATTTATTATTGAATTCTCGACTTGTATATTCAAATTTTAGTGCAGGACTACTAAACTACTAACTAGGGATGCTAAAAGATTTTTTTTCACTTCGTTTCCTACTACCTATATATAAAAGTGTTTGTGATGCCTACATAGTTTTCACAGGGCATAGATTATTGAAAAACGTTGCTTTCGTTTTAGCTCTAGCTCTTCACTTCATTCCAGAGAGTTGAAGTTCCTTTAGTTTCTGTGTAGTATGAGTAAAGTGAGCTAAACTAAGCGTCAAAACAAACTCGCCGTCTCCTTCGTCTAAACGAGTGTAATTTACTCCTAGAAAGTAAAAAGAGACTCATTTAGCCTGCAACGTTTCTTTCGTTTCATCTCATTAATTTCCCTTTGCAACTTTAGCACGTCACGCTCTCACGTTCTCTTCTCTTCTTTCCTCCGCTACCAAATACTGCAATCTAAACTAAACTAAAATACAAATACACACTCTAAGTACCGCACCGTATAGTCAACAACACATACATACAACGATATTACATTTATCTCTATACTACTTAGTAGACATTTTACATCACCAAAACTGAATCTCTGCATCTGCACTAGAATTTTGACTCCTTTCCCCTTTACATTTTCTACTCAGATGCTTTTATTACTCAATTTCAACACTTTACCTACTTTGCCTACTTTTTCGAAAGAAAAGTTAGTCGCTTAATGTTATATTTCTAATTTATCTCTCTTGTTTTATAATCAAATTGCAAGCACATGTAGCAGATCACATTTATTTTCATTCTTTTTCTGCATCTCTCATTTTCAATCAGAGAAAATATAATTAAATGTCTTTCGAATATTTTATATATGGATCTAGATCTACGAAAATTAGCTCAAAAGTCACTACAAAGGTGAATTAAAGTACATGCTTCACAACATAAAAAGTTTGTATAAACCTGTGCAAATAACAATGCAAACTTTTCAATTGACTAACAGTTTACAAACAAATTCAAAGTTTTTACTGTAACTCATTTCCACTCTCGCTTCATATTGCAAAGAAATGTTTTTTGTAATTTTGCACTAAAGTTACAGTACCTAGTATCTGAAATTACTTCCAATTTTAATTAAACACTACAAACAGATACGTTAAATAAGCAGAAGGAAATAAATAGAGCACATTTCAAAGAACAAAAAGAATGAGTTTACTAAGGTACCTACATTTACATTCCGGATTTACCTAAAAGCATTTGTTTTTCCAAAAGTACATTATAACAAGCAGGTTGAAAACGTCAGAAGTAAAAGAACTAGAATTTTTGCAAGTTGACCAACTTCACATTCCATTATGAATTCTGAAATAGTGCCAAAGACTGTTGTAGTGAAATCAAAATGGCAAAAGTTAAGTAAACTAATATTCACGGTACTATTTAAGTAGCCATGAGTGAAAAGTAGCAATAGCCGGGGTTTTGAGCATGGGAAGCATAAAAATGTAGTCTCTAGGTGCATAATAATGTAGAATGCAGCTCATAAACGGAAGACAGATATATTTCTTGTTTTCCTTATCGATAACTTGTAATGTTTTGTATGTAGCCCAAAAAGCCAACTGAGTTTACAAGTTGAAATACAATAGAGCGTCTTTCAAGAGGGAGCCATGTCCATTTTTCTTGGATTTTTCCTCCGTTTTTCACAGAACAACTGCGAACGAAGAAATGAGATAGAGTCTGACAAATGGCTTATATTATAACAATAATGTTAGTCAGCCGAAAATTATACAACCCCTACATGTATCTACCGTTTTCCTAAATAGGTAAAACGAAACCTGGGAAATAACTGTCTGCAAAATAGGAAAATACTACTTAGGATCCATAGAAAAAGTATAGACACGTAGTTCCTTGAATTTTCAGATAATATCTATTAAATATATATGTACCTTCAGGGCATAAATACTTAAATCGATTTATCTGTATCCTTATAGTTGAAAATTGGAAGAGTACTATACACATAATATTATCCTTTAAGTTTGTATTTGCTCATAGATTATACGTAATTCTCTTATTCATTGGTTTGAAGAGGAGAGAGAGAGAAAGAAGATAGATCGTCTAACCCCATACTGAGTTCTCAAGTCGACATTGATGCCATTGCATTGCCTCTCAGTCCTTATATAATGCCCAGGCAATTGAATATACAAAGTGTTGTGTTTACTATTGTAACGTAATGCGCAATGTTGAATTCAATGTACTGTCTCTCTGTCTTCTCTACGTTTTTCTCTTTTATTTTCTAGAGTGAGCTCCTGAGTAGCCAACAAACGTACTTACACATAATATATATAGCAGCAGTAAGTAGTAGCTCTCTAAGAATAAATATACGTTTACATTTGTTGGTTTCCCATTTCTAAGGAGTGTACTATTTGCTATGTTCTGTAAATGATAACTAAATGGTAAACTATCCGTTTTGCTCCCTACATGGGATCTCCTACTAGCTTTGCATCAAATGACCCCAGGATATCATATTTGTCACGTCACGGCACAAAAAACCAATGAACCCAATTGTCATTGTTGTCCTGTCCTTTTCTCTGCTCCTTGTTTTCTTAGCCGTTTTGCTTGTGAGGGGAAGACAGGACAACGCAGGCCAAACCATCCAACAATCAAACCATTCAAACACTTGAAGAAAAAAACTTCCTATACATACAACAACAGCAGTGAACGCACGGAGAAAATGTTTAATAGTTAATTCCAGAAGCAGACGTGCATTCAGCTAAATTAATTGCTAATCAGTATTGAGAAAAAGTTGCCGATTAATATGCACAGAGTGCTTTATGACATGGATAATCTGGAATAATATCCCCTTTTTTCCTTAAGCAGTAATAAAGTCAAGGAACTACAAAAGAATTACAAAAGCCGTTCCTACAAAGCCCCGGATTCCCGTTTCCCTCCTTATAAAAGTATATTTGTGTGATAGATAAAAAAAAGGAGAGCGTAATAGAAATAGCAGACTATTAAGCCTTATATCCAAATCAATGGTAAACATCTAAAGAAGCCATCAAAGCGAATCAAAATTAAAATCAGCGCAATTTGCTCAACAAATCCATCTCCTGAACACGTAGAGACATAGCCTACCAACCGGTATGGGTATTATTATAGAATAGAAAGCCAGTTCATAGCTATTTCCATGCATTATTCCCACCGTCCTCATGTTACAATGAAACAAACAACCGACATCAAGAAAACAAACGATCCTCGACTAACTACCTAATCCAGCGGCAATGGCCACACTTAAGATTAGCTAGTGGCATATTAAAGCTACTGCACCGCATATCTCTCTCTCTTCCATACGTACATACATACTTACATGGAGAAACACCGAGATTCTAGTAATGCAATTTAGCAAGAGCAAAAAACAAACAAGTCGTAAAGTACGTTTAATTTAACTGATATGGTGAACCTACAATTTATATAATACTTGTTTGCACTGGAAAGCCCGAACACACTCTATAATAATAACCTAACCATGCATACACATGACTAATATATCTATTTATATACTTTATATTTATTATATTAACATATACATGAGCCTAATGATATTTTAGATGCGTATACGTTGTTACTATAAAGTTTCTCTTATCATCATACAAGTTTAATTATGAGCAGTCAGCACTACAAGAACTTTTACATGCTTTTCCCTATATCAAATTCCTAATAACAATGTAGAGGAATGATAAGGTAAACTTGTATCAGTAATGAGGATTACATTAGGGAGTTATTAGTAAAACATACCGTGAACTGCTTTGGTAGGGTCAAAGTGGTTGTAAGGAGGAATGCCCATATGAGCCGGTGGAGGTTGCGTCAACCCATCAGCCCCATTCACATTGCAGAAAAATGGCAGGGATCCAGCACCAAGTCCCATCTTCCCCACCTATTTATGTCCAGAGGAAAAATAAACAAATATTATTAAGTACAAGTATGAAAAGACATGATTTGAATTTCATAGATACATAATCCTATTGGTCAACGTCAACACAGACACACACAGACACGCAATGTGTAAGAATACAGTAATAGCTAGGTACTGCATTTGAATACATAGAATGTTGTTACAGAGTTGCAGAGAAAGGAAAACCATCCTGTCATCAATCAACTTCAATCTTAATTACAATCATAGTCATAATAATCACATTCAGTAGTCAGCAGTAGCGGAGCACATACATAATATCTCGTTTCGTTGCACATCTTTTCTTCTGCAGCACCGTTGAGTATGCTCTGCCAGTCTTGTATTAAGTTACCTTGTTGTTCTTTCTTATTGTAGTTAATGAATATATGACATGTGTACTATATAAAAGTATATAGTATGTTAATGTAGTAGTGCATTATTATTATTACGGTTAGAATTGAGAGGGAGTACTAGAAGGGCATATTAGTAGTAGGCACATTGCAATAGCAAGGAAAGTTAGCATTCCCACACACAATAACTCAAAATGTAAAACATTGGAGTAATAACAATAATTAATTAGAGTTGTTGTATGAGGTGAACGGAGGAGCTTCAGTGGAGGCAGACAATGCAAATAAGTGGAGAGACGTTGGTTGTTGAGTTGACTTTTGAATTCACTTCAGTTGCATTCACACTAACTTAAAGCCTCTTCCTCCGAGCAGAAAAATTTCCAAACCAAACAACTCAGCTCAAAACTTTCCGGTTCTCATTACTTATTATAATTTACGTTAAATCCACCTTCTTTACGAGCTTTGCCAACCTACCTCCTTCTTTTCACCAGCCTAGATCCAACCTCTTACGAGAACAACTCGACAGAAAATCTTTTTTTTACAGTCTTTTAAGTAGCAACAAACGAAACAGACACATGTACGAATATTCACAAATCTTTGTTTATAGCCTTGTTTCTTCACATTAACTTAATTCAACTTTATTTCAACTCTCTGCCCCTCTTCTCGCCTCCAGCTAAAACATCAGCTCCAATTCAACCAACTTATTTAGTATACTTAAAGACAGAGAGCTAGCACTACTACACTCACTCTCTGCTAAACACAATTCTATGAATGACTAGCCCTAAAAACTTTAACTTCTACTAACCACACACAGATTCATCACAGACTACATTAATATCAAAACTTATTCTCTATTTCCCTCTCTTAGTATTCTGACTTTCCTCCTAATGTTCCCTTGAATGACTGAAATCCAATCCGCACTCCTACCTTTTTCTCCAAAAATCCGTAAAATTAGAGCTAACAAGTTAAAACAAGTCTAGAGCAACAACAAAACCGTAAAACGATGAAAACTGTCAGGGAACCCTAAATCACAACGTAAAAACTTAGCTTCGTTAACAATATGTAGGTACCTACTATATTAGAGCTGTACGCTAAGTTGACTTTAAAAAACTTCGACTAGACTACAGCACCAGAGGTGGTACTTAAAAAACTCTACTTACTGTGTACTTATTGTTAGTTGGGAGGGTAAATCAAGGCTCCTAACACGAAACTTTCCTCTCAAACTTTTACTCGCAGATAGCCAACTTGCTTTTTAAGGCTGGAAACACATCCATTTTCATACTAATCTGAAAATAGACTCCACTGCTTATATTATTATCATCACAATTCCCAAGTAAGTATGTAGGTACATTTCCGAGCTACCTACGCAAAAGACTTGTCTGTCTATAAGGAAAATGTGATGTCTCGTCGAAAATTCCGTCTTTCTAAGGAACTGGAAATAATAAGCTAGTATCATCGTGTCGCGTACAAGTCCTGAAGGAAAGTACAATGAAATGTGGTGGAATTAAGAAGCGACATGCATAGGTATATCCTCGAAAAGCCTGAAGAACGAACGAACGACGTACATAAGTCAAATCCAGAGCAAGTTAACTTACTAGCTCAAGCTCACAGTCCAAAAACACTACTTGACAATGGCTGTTGTTTGTGAGTGAGGGAAGGAGTGAATGAATGAATAACTAATTACTCTTGAAGGTCTAATTACTCAGGAGGATGAGCCTCAAGGAGGCGTCTACTATCTTCCTCCTCGTTAGCAGCATGCTATTTGCTTTATACACATCCATACCTGAACTTATGCTTGTATAATGTTAGCTAAGTCAAGGCAAGCCAACAGACGGCGACGCTCCTTATCTAGGATAGGCTATATGGCTATAGGGCTAGACTTCTTCATACATAAACTAGGCTGCTCCTATTTCTACTTACAAAAGATAACTTTTATCCTGCTATTTTGTAAGAGTGCACGAGTGTGAGCACCACACATCGTTTTTGCACTAAATCCTAATTTATAGAGACTACTGTATAACCTTATGGCTACTTTTTTATGCCAATGTACATGCAATCCACATTTTTCAACCCTATCTCCACTACATCAAAATTAGACGTGTCTGTATAATATCGTGACACCGTAACCGTATTAAGTCTTCATGTGAAATGCGAAGAGAAAAATGAGCATGTATCTTTTATCTCCTAATGTTAACTATGTAATACTAATAGCTTGTTCTTCTATCTCCTTATTTTTACCGTCTACTATAGCGTATTATCTCTTTGCCAATCATGAACACAAGCCAAACTCTCCTATTAGCGAACACGTAAAGCCTCCCTGTAGCTTTCATTTGTTTGCCCAACCAGGGGCTCTAATTACAATCAATATCTCCTTCCTCATCTTTCAACTCGAATCAAAAATCCTTTATGTATATAGCCACTGCAAAATGTAACACATTTTTCCAATAGAAACAAAATATCTCAACTTGATTAGCCTTATCTCCTCCATAGTTATTTGGCAAACACTTTTCCGAAATTAAATTCATTGAGAAATTCACTTAAATTACAGTTCAAACTTGCAAAGAGGACTTCATTTCTCTAATTTACATAAAACATCCGACTACAGCTATATTAATTTCCGTACTATGTCATCCTCTTCAAAAACTTCTCCCAAATGATTATCATGGGAAATAAAGGTAATATACCGATGATATTGCTAAGACAGTCCATTTAGCCCAAAGTAAGACTACTTTAAGCTGATTTGTTAAACCTCTTGGCTTAATAATGATCTAACCTCTACTCTACGTAGAGTTCCCTCGAAGGAAAATGGATTCCTGTAGCGAAGGTAAATAAAGCCACACTACATTTCCATTTTCAACAACTATGACATAACTATATAGATACCAATAATTGCTACGTAATGAAATTATACTTAAGCTTGATTCTTATTCTTCTATAGAGGGAGAAAGAGACTTCAATGTTGCGGCAAGTGGTACTATTTGCATCTGAAGTCGAATAACTTTATATCATTCAAAGGTCTATCGAGGCTACAGTTCCAAATTAAATAACTATTCTGTGTAAAATATGAAAAGAACTAATATTAAATATATTATAGCCAAGAAGAGATCTCTAGGTAGGTTGGAATATTGTAGTAAAGGAATGCAAGATTGTAATCCATAGGGTGATTATTAGAAAATAATAGCGGAGGCAATAGAGCACAGGCTTAGTGATGTAATTTAAAAAATGTGCGTTGTGGGCTGAGAGTTGAATGGAGGGAGACTAATTTAAATGGGCTAAGCACGGCAGATCTGGAGTAGATGTGAACGAGTGAGTGAAGTAGAGAGGAGGAAGAGAAGAGGAAGATGAGATGATGAGGATGATTATGATGATGATGACAATAATGGGAGGCAACGAACCAACCTCTTCACTTTGCTCTCCACTTAACTCCGCTCCAGCTCAAGCACAGCCCAAGACCAAACCAAAAGATGCTTAGCCACTATACTTAAAGTCTCCAGAGTTCAGTCGCAGACTCCAGACACTGTGCATGGCTCTCCGTCTATTATAATATATCGCAGTCTGTATACCAATATTTAGAAAAGGACTCCAGTGTTTCTGCTTTGACTCCAATTCAAGACTCGATTTAGGTGAAAGAGCACAAGACATTCTCCTCAAATACCAGTAATGTCTCTATTGCTACCTATATCTCCCATTTGCACCATATAATTTCAAATTCATCAGGACATATTACAGGCACTTATGTATGGAAATCCGGAGACATTATTATTATTATACAAGTAGCTAAGCTATAAAGGAATAAAGCTACTTTAATGTAATCCCTTCTTTAGAGGAGACTGTGTAGTAAGAGATTACTAGTGTATTATGGAGAACAGTGCCTAATAAACGCTCGACGACGGACAAGAACTCATAATTAGCATTCAACTCAACATCGGAAATTACCATCACTTATCCAATTCAAAGTCTCTACATTAGCTAGAATGAATAGAGAGAGAGAGAGAGAGAGAGAGATTTTTAAAGTTTCTACTATCATATCGTCTACTAAAATCCGTGAATATATAATTTACAGTCTGATATATATGTAACTTGTCAACATTTTTTATTTTAGTGAGACAAGACGGATTGATGGAAAGAGAGAGAGAGAGTCTTTATTGTGAAAGAGGATAATTGGCCGGGAGAACGTAGCGGAAAGTGACATGTTACGCTACGATAGCTACCTTTTACCTTGTGTAACTACTACCTACTACTCTCGAAAAGTTGTTTCCGCCTTAAGGAATCATAATTTATAATGCTTATGGCTGAATGAATGAGGAAAGTACTAATTTCCCTTCCTTTTCTTAAACCATACATAAAGATACGACCAGGGATATAATATTTTAGCTCACTTTACATACAGACTTGCAATTATTCTCAAAATAACTCTCTCACAATGGCTTTTCAAGGAGAAATGTAGAAGATGTAGCACTTCCTAGTCAGAGAAATCTCAATTTCAACCCGCTTGACTTCACTTCACATATAAAGCTCTCTTTTTCCATCTTCCTACTTCCCAAATACAATAGAGTCCGTCAGAATGAGCAGTGCTATTAAATAGAGACGCGCGGGTCGGGCGGGTGGGTAGCGGGTAGTCGACCCGGCGTCTCTCTTTTATATATACCTAGATAGATCCCACTTTAAGTTATAAAAGTGTGCTACACTCCTCCGTATTGCAATTACTTGAGTCAATGTACAGTGCACTCGTTCAGTCCTCTCTCTCTCTCTCTCTCAACTCTCCTAGTTGAGAATTGAGAGACTAGTGATTACCATTAGAGGAAAACCTACGGTCGAATGCTTTTTGGAGTGCATCACGTCATTTTCTCCGCTGAAATCCAATCTGGGAGCCGAGGGAAAGACTTCCATACAGGACAATACCTATATAGTAATACACTTTTCCATTCTCTTTCTTTATACGGCGTAAAAACTATGAGGAGAATGTAGAATCCACTTTTACTAGGAACCTTCACATATCACTTCACAAGGAAAAATAGAGCAGAATTTCTTTCTATCTAGATTCAGATATAATGATGACGTAGTTCCTGGCTTTTACTACAGACAGATAGAAACTAAGTTGGAAAAAGCGGCTCATGCAAGCCGAATTAAATCAAACCAATTTCAAAGTATACCTATAGGGACTAAAAAAGTATACCAGGAATGGGGACTTACTTAACTAACTCGGATGAAATCAGATTTATCCTTCTGCCCAGTTTCAATCAAATCCAAAGAAATAACTCCTGAATGCTTTCACTATTTAAAGTAAGACGGAAAATCTAGCCATCTAGCACATTTAGCTCTGTTTCTGTTGATTTGTCTACTCAGATTATGTTTGTGAGAGGAACAACTCTTATATTATTATTATATGTAGTATGCTGTAGTAATAGGAAGAGAAAGTCCGTGGCACGTTTTATTTTCTCCTACATCTAGAATTTAATCAATTACCGAGATTTTCATGTGAGGAAACGTTTGTAAAAAGGTTATACAGTGTATACGATGAAAATTAATTGGTAACTCAGCTCCTGGAGCTGTTGATTTATGTTTTTAATTACATAGAATCTAACTACTAGAGTCCTTGTGAGCTCATTCCTTTTCCCTCACCTTAGATCCAGAGAAAATCTGTCTAGAATGAATAATAGAGCATTAGCATATATAGAGGGGGAATTCTTCCAAGAAAACCAAGATTTCTCTGCGTTGTACTTGTACCTAGTGCTATTGTAAGTTATGAAGTGGGAGAGAGAAAAGAGAAATATTACAGTACACTTAGGTGAACTCGGTTTTGTTGGTTTGGTTTTGAGGTGT